>JAUTXW010002012.1:0-230000 GCA_030620095.1 Kuschelorhynchus macadamiae
ATAAAATTGAGGAATTGGCAACAGAAATCCTTCGTTTCTCTTGCTTAAATGATAATTAATTTGTTGTTTTAAACTAAGAATAATCTTATTTGTAACATTAGAAAATTAATTCGAAAGTTAGAACTGCTGTCCACATTTTCCGTTTATACAATACAAGAAAAAAAACTAATAAAACATCGACAATTAATTTCATAATGATTTAAAAGTAGAACATCTAAATTTATTTATGCACATTAATTATCACTCGAGTTATTATTACCCAATAAAAATTAAATTTGGAACTTTTTGAAGTCTATAAATTTCAGCTGGTCAAGATATTTCATTGCAGACATTAAGAAGGGCCATTCAAAATTTAAGTTTTTTCTATATTTTATACATTAATATTAATTTTTTTGATGATGAAATTTTATTTGACAATTTTCCTCTTGTCCCTACACTGAAATATTACATTTGGAAAGAGGGAGATTCTAACTGTTGTCATTGTCTTGGTTTCTTTTCTCATTTGATTTTGATACCAATAAATAATATACAAACTAACACTTAAGAAAAAAAGTCAAGTGATTAAATCCACAAAAGTCTGTTAAAATCGTACAACAATTTTTCATGTACTATCACAACTAATGCATTCAAAATTAGCGTTTTGAAAAGGCTGGCTTTCATGGAGTACTCTGAATTTTGTACCTCCATTTTTGTATTTTACTATTATTTGCATTATTTATTGTACTTTAAATCCGGTTTGTTGTATGCACAAAAATACAGCCAGCTGAGCCCCCTTATCTTTTCTAACGTGCCGTCACTGCCTTAGACTAACCTTATAAATTATAAATAACTAAATAAAACGAGAGAACAAGTATATCGTCAGGTGAGAATTTATCAATTAAATACGAAGCGGTTCGAAGAGTAGTTCTAACGTGGTTTTATTTACGCTTTCCCATGGAAAGGTTAAGAAAATTGTACCCAAGCTTTTTCTAGTCAACACACTCATGAACCATAATAATATCAAAAAATACAATTATTGTTAATTATAACACAAAAGAAATCCCTTGGAATGCACTAAAACAGAAATTTTAATCACTCGCAACTACGAATGCCAAATAAATGCCATTACAACTTGTCTACTATTTTGTTTACGTTATTCTTAGCAGGCCTAGGTGGCGGTATTACATTTCGCTTGTAAAAATTCTCTGAGACAAGTTAAAGCTAACAAAATTTTAAAATATTTTTTTCTGTCGATGAAATTGTCCATATTTCTCAAAGAGACCTAGTTTTAATAACAAACATAGACACAGACTCCAAGTCTCGGTAAATTATAATTATTAACATGACACGTGTTTCGCCCTTTTGAGCATCATCTGACCTACAAACAATAGAGAGAACCTTAGTAAAGAATCACAATCACAAACCCTAAAAGAATAACTTAGAAATAGAGTAAAACACACTAAAGTACAACAATACAAACAACTACTTATACATGTTTGATCGACACTAAAATGAGGTTAAGTCTCACGTGAATAAACAAAATGAAATATTAAAAAAGATCCATGTGTCTAGCTGGAATCGAACCATAGAACCACAGGTTTATAATATGAAGAGCCAAGATTGCACGTCAAGTAATCGTAATAGCGGGTTTTTTTATGCTCTGAAGAAAACAGTATATGAAAAATGGAAAAGACCATAGTAGTAAAAGCGTTTATATGATACGACAGCTGCAAAACTAAAATTTGTGTTTTAAAAAAATATATTAGGTGTTTTTTTAAGTTAATTTTGTATCAGCTTTTATGTAAAATGACTCACTAAAATATATGTTTCTAAACATGTTTTTTATTGGAAATGAACTTGATAAATAGACCAGTCCGGTGATCAAGGTTTTTACTTGGTGTCATATTTACTTTACTTACCGTTTACTTAATTATAAAGTTATTCCCATTAATCAGAAGCAATTATCACATTGAATTATAATAGTAAACTGACATTTTTAACTGACTTTACTTTTGAACATTTAATAATTTTAAACCTAAACAATTAGTATGTCGTAATTATTTTTTATTCTGATCAGACAACGTTAACTTAACGAAAACTTTATTTTCTGTTACTTTTAACGATTTTTTTTTTCAAACTTAAGTGAAATTGTATTTTTGGTTTATTCTAACCATGGTTAGTTCATTCAATTTGGAGCAATTTAGATTTATAGCTTATAAACTTATTTTTCTACGTACATATTAGATCTCTCAAGCAAGATATTTTAGCCGAAAAAAATTTCTTTAAAGTAATAGACATGATATAAGTAAATAAACATTTGTGAAGTTTCAAAAAGAGAGCTGTAATTTTGTTTAGCTCAGCGTAGATTTTTTATTTTCAAATAACAGACCTCAGTTGTATTTTCGTTCCATCTATATTTTGTGAAATGTGGGGAATATAAAGCTTATTAAAATAATGGTTTGTTATGCATGTATATCATAAATATTACCGAAAATATAATACTATAGTTTTGTTCCAGTTACATGTTTTACCACAGATAGATAACACATTTTGTTTTTGTATACTAAACAATGCTAGTTCTACAAAATAATTTCCTTCGTGTTTAGATTATAATATTAAATGTTTTCACTAGTATAATAAATAAACAATTTTTGTTTAGAAATTCCCACTAATTTATTTCAGTTTGACAGGTGTTTCGACACCCTGTGTCTTTGTCAAAAACCGACTCAAGACTGATACTAAAACTGGAATTTTTAGAAATAGTAAAAGAGTAAAGTGTTTACCTAGTCTAATTAGGGGTAAATTCACTATCTTCGCTGATGATACCACGAAATTGTGGCACTATAAAAATGACGATGATCTCACTAATATTACCACGGAAGATGTTGCAAAAATCAAGGAGTGGTGCGATGCAAATAAGTTATCTTTTGATATATCTAAGACCAATATAATTAACTTAAATTCCTTGTTGGGTAATATCAATCTTGATAATAATATTATATCGAATCGGACAGATGTCAAGTTCTTGGGTGTAAATATCGACCGTAAATTAACTTTTAAATAGCATATTTTAAATCTGTGCAATTAGCTGTCTTCTGGCTGCTACGCTCTGAGAGTCGTCTCAAAGGAATTAGATGTGAATATCTCAAAGTGAGTGTACTTTGCTTTGATTGAATCCCATTTGAGGGATGGGGTTTGCTTTTGGGGTAATTCTAGTCAGTGCTTAATAAAGCCAGTCTTTATTTTACAAAAAGAGGCAATAGGGTATTTGTGTAATGCAGGAATTCGGGATTCTTGCAAACCTCTTTTTAAAATGCATAACATTTTGACTCTTCCCTGTATTTTTATTTTAGAAACGTTCTGTTTAATGGATAGAAAATTAAAAAGTTTAACTTACTCTGACACTCATTGCAATACGCGTCAAAATGTTTCCATACCTCTGCCCATACCTCATACCACACAGATAAGGAATTCAATATACTACACTGGTAAAAATATTTCTAACCACTTACCAATGGATGTCAGAACACTGTTGCGTCCTATGAAGTTTAAGGCTGCTGTTAGAAAAAAATTGTGTAAAAAAGCCTATTATTGTCTTGATGAATATTTTAATGATAGCTTTGTCTAAAGAATATGTAGATTTGTGTGAGCGTACGGTGTGCATGTGTTAGGTCTAATTTTTAAGTACGTTAAGGAGATTTTATTTTATTTTTATATATTTTTTATCCTCCTATTTGTAGTGTTATATTCATATATTTTTATCTTTTTATTTATAGCGTAAATTGTGTATTTTTTTAACATTGTGATTTTATTAATTTTCACACTAATACCTTTTAAAATTTTATTGACTTTTATATGTATTAAATATACGTATAAGTTATCTTACTTCTTTTGTAACTGTCATACAAGTTCTTAGTGGGTATTCATATAGCGACTTTACTCTAATATTTCCAAAAATTTCAAAATTCTGAATATATAGATTGTTCTTGTTACTTCATTTGGCCCTAGTTAATAATGTTTTACTGTTTATCTATTACTTTTATATAAAAATATAAGATTTACTTTAGATTAAGAACAAAATAAGATTTAGATTTAAAAATCAGGAACAATAATAATATACAGGATTTTGATATTTATCACTGACCATCGGATACAAATATAATACAGAATACATCAAACCACCCATTCTCACATAAGATGGCAGCTTTTCATAATTGTGTACATCGTTACTCTTTCAACAGAAAATTATAACAAAATAATAAAAAATAAAATAGGGAAATATTTTAAAAAAAAATGGTAAATTCCTTTTACCCGGAACTTCCCTCATTATGAATATTTCCTTTTATTAGAAATAGTGAAATGTGAACCAATTTAGTTTAGTACATAGTTATTTAGGAACATATATACTGTCTTTTCAAACATTTTTATTGGACGCCATTTGGTTCCAATATATTGGATCCCGACCAATATTTTACCACTTTCTACCTATGCCACAACTTGATTTTGGGTATAATTTAAAATGAATTCAATAAGTAGTTTTTACATTGACACCACCGCGATTTTGCTACGTCATGTTGAATTCGCACCAGTTTATCCTTATATCACACTTAATTTTTCTCCAAAATTTACAGTCAATTGAATAAGATTTTTTTACTTAAATTTTTTTAACATGTTATTTGGCCGCTTTCTTGAATTCGTAACACAACTTTACCAGCTGATCTCTATATCACATTTAATGCTTGCACAAAATTTGAAATTAATCTAATAAGTAGTTTTTTTCAGACTGTTTTTTCAATTATTTTATTAGGCTGCCATTTTCTTTTGCTATCTTATATTCATACCAAAATGTTAGCAGTTCATTCTTATGTAATATTTGATTTTTTTGCAAAATTTGAGGTAAATTC
Organism: Kuschelorhynchus macadamiae; assembly: GCA_030620095.1. Lineage (NCBI taxonomy): Eukaryota > Metazoa > Arthropoda > Insecta > Coleoptera > Curculionidae > Kuschelorhynchus > Kuschelorhynchus macadamiae. Next base: position 4,884 of record JAUTXW010002012.1, read on the forward strand.
GATAATTAGTTTTTTTTAAGTAATAATTTTTTTACGTTTTTAAATATTACCAGGTCATCCCCATATGAGCCTTAATTTTTGACTAAAATTTAAAGTCAATTTGATTAGTGGTTTTTAAGCTATGTCGCGAAATGACCGACAGACAAACCGGCAGACGGACCGACGGACTCGATAAAACATATTTTTAGCATCTAGGGACGCCAAAACGCGACGATATGTAAAACATGAGAGGGTGATATTTTCAGATTACAAAAATTTTATTTGGCCGACATTTTGTTTGGCCATCTTGAATTAGTACCACACTTTCACTAGTTCATCTCTACACTACAATTGACTACTACATAATTTGAAATCAGTTCGTTAAGCAGTTTTTTCAGGCTGAATTTTTAAATATTTTATTAAGCCGCCATTTTGTTCCGCCATCTTGGATTGGTACCAACATTCTACCAGTTGATTCCTACATAATACTTAATTTGTGTGCACAATTTGAGATACATTGGATAAGTAATTTCTCAGTAATAATTTTTTTAACATTTCATTAGGCCATTTTTTATCAAAATTAGAAGTCAATCGGGTAAGTAGTGTTTTAGCTGTGCTGATAACAGACAGACCGACAGACAGACCAACGAAATCGAGAAAACATGTTTTTCGTCCTCTAGGGACCCTGAAATGTAAAGATCTGAAAAAATCTCGGAGAGTGATTTTTTTATGATTACAATACTTCCCTTTTATGAGGGATGTAAAAAGAAGTCTTAAAGTAGCTTTTTGTGCAAATAATACTTTAGGTAAATATATTAAGAATACATACTAATACATTAAGGACCAAAAATGTAATTCATTTTAAAATGTGGTTCTTGTAAAAAAATATATATTAGTCAAACGAGTAGATCTTTTTATAAACGTATAAAGGAATACAAAACATCAAGTAATAAACAAAAAACAGATTCTAATTATGCAAAGTACTTACTAGAAACAAATCACAATTTTACTAATAAATTTAAAATGTTGCAATCAGCCGATAAAAGGTACAAGTTAAATTATTATCGGAAAGTCTAGAAATTAATAAGAGGAAAAACCGTAATATTTTAATGAACGATCAAAAGACACAGGGTGTCGAAACTGTTAAACTGAAATAAATTAATGGAAATTACTAAACAAAAATAGTTTGTTTGCTTAATATACTAGGGATAATGAATTTCCATCAAGTAACGGCTAACTCGATAAATTATTAACACCCGTATTCACTAAAGAGGTTTAAATTTAGACCAGATCTAAGTTGACAGTTACAGGTTTAAGATGGCGTTTTTAATAGTTGAACAAATATTTTTTCTAAATATCACAATTACAAAATGACAGTGACATATGCGAAACATAACTGGCGAACTAAGAATTTTAAGTACCATGGCAACTAGATCTGGTCTAACAGTTAGACCTTTTTAGTGAATACGGGGGTAAATGTTTTTTTTTATCCACAAACATTAGTAGATATTTTTAGCTACTGGTGACTATATTTGTAAAAGGCTTGAGAATTTTTATACAAGTGTTTTTAGCAATTCGGGTATTTGTAAAACATATGTGTCATATTTTAGTTATTTAATAGTATTCTTGGGTAAAGTTTTAAAGTCTGCGCCTCGCAATTAAGTGTTAACTTATACAAAAACTTTTTGAAAATGCCATATCTATTAAGCAAGGTAATAACAATATATGAACTTTGAAGATAGAAGTTTTGAACACTTTTGAAGCGAACGATGTGAACCAGGCAATATCTTATCCCAGCCACTGTCATCTGTTTTCTAAGCATCTCTCTTTCTAGTTTTTACTTCTAAAAATGTTCTAGTATAGTTGTTAAACAGATTAAAGTCTGCAATATATTTGTAAATACATCAAAATGATCAAAACTTATTAATTATTTTCTCTTTTATTTCATTAATTATTTGCTAAGATATCAGCGTAAGTATAGTGCTTTTTTACTTTATTTAATATAGAAGTAAAGTATCTTTTAGACAGGAAGTTTATGTAGCTGAAACTTACCTTAATAGTTTATGGCAAGCTAATATAGTCATGTTTAATGCATAAGTTTCAAAATGTTCATGTTCAATAAAAATGATAATTTATTGCATATATTTTGTGGTCAAACACATGACACCTTTGTTAAGAAAATAGTTAATAGATATTGCAATATTAAAATATGATACTGTTACGTTGCACCATTATATTAGACTAAATAACAACACCAGTCACAGAATTAATTGTCCTCAGACCACATACAGTGTATTGTTTTAATAAAATACTTTCTAAATAATGTTAATACTTTGAGAAAAAAATAGTAGCAGTAAGGTAGTAAACTTACAAAAGCTAAAGCTAGGTCAGGTCGATCATGTATGTTTTATCTTGCTGCTAATGATTAAATTATGTTAAATTAAATGTGTATAAAATAGAAACACACTTTTACTTTATTTTACTATAATAGTACTCCAAAAGATACTTTTATTCCAAATTGACCACATGTCTTGAACAGATTTATATTTTACGAGAAAGCTAGGTCATATTGAAACGATTCTGTACCCGTGATCCAATTTTTTAAAACCGGATGATTTATGTATATATTTTTACAAACACGAATTTATGGAATTTTAAAAACCAGTTGCAAATGTTGCAATGTGTGAAAAAGTTTAAGAAGATCGGTCTCAGGACTGAAAAATGTTTAACTCGATGTTCGCGTCTTTACTTAATCACCACTAAAAGTTTGTTCATTTACATCGTATTACAGAACCAAAGACTAACCTCGGTATACAAAAAAACCTCGAAAATTACACAAACGTAAGCACAGATACCAGATAAAGACGGGTTCTTCTTTGGGGTTTTTTCATGTTTTTGTTTTATTTTATTCTTTGATGGCTAGTTTCAATTTCTAATTCCTTGGCTCATATTACCAAGTAGAGCTATTTTTAAATGCTTTGATTTTATTAAAGATCTATCAAATTAAAATTTAAAAAAAGTGGAATGTTTTAATAAAATTAAAAACTCGTATACTTTCCCAAAGAAATCCTTGGTACGCACCTGATCACATTAGACGAGATGTCCTCGGTAACATAATAAAATACTCTTTGTCCGATGCAGTTACTCATTTAAAAAAGCGTATGTCCTATAAGCATAGCCGCTTTTCGCAAATTATTAAAAACTTCAAATTATTTAAAATTTCGATTTCACTGCTAAATCAGTTCATTGTTATTTTCATTTTTTTTTGTTTTAACATGTATTTACCAGTAAAAAAAGGAATCTATACCTAGAATTCCCAGAATCACGCCAACTTTGCATCAAGCTTAACATATTTTTAAGAACTGATTTTTATTTTTCTCGAAAAAAGGCAGTTTTTATGTAATATTTAGATATAAGAAATTAATATACTTGTGAGGTTACTTTTTTCAACTTAGAGAATTAATTTTTTTTTAGAATTTTCGAAAAACAGGAAAAAGTTAGAAAAATTAAATATTAGAATTTCTGACCAAAATTGTATATACTTATTTAGAACTAAAAGACAAACAACTTTTCTTAATAACACATTTTCTGCAATTTTTATAAACAAATATATATAATATAAGAATTGGCCATCTTTGATACTTAATGAAGTAAAAGTTATTGCCGATGTTAAATTTTGATAAAATTACCTAATTAAAAAAACTCATTTCATGCCAACTTTTTCAAGGACTATTTATTGGTTGGAGGTTTTTAACGACGTCGTTTATATTTCTCTGTAAAATATTATTAAAATATCCAAAATCGACTTAAGACTGAAAGACTTAAGATGAAATTGTGCCAAAAAAAAATTGTTCCTGGAAGCCGGTGCAAAAGTTCACTTCGTTAATAATTTCTGGTCTACCTTCGACGTCAGAGAACATTTTAATATTTTCACATTAAAATAAAATATATTATGGTTGAGTGGTTTGACAAGATGATTGACCCACTATCGTGCGTCATTCCTGGAAAAACACCTACTTTTTTCGGTTTCAGATAACGTAATTTACAACAGAAAATAATTTTAAAATTAATATATATCTCTTGTTTTTCTAAGAATAATGTGTGGACATTTTTAAATCAACTGCAGCTTTATCGTAATTTAGAAATCAGTGGATTTGAGCCATTAAACAAAATATTCTGTGGGTTCCTCACTCAGACTTTAATGTGATACGACAATTGTTTAATCTTTTAACGGATCATATTAACTTTATTGCATTTTTAATACTTTAGAAAATAAGTTATGATAACCTTCTTGAACTAGCGATAGTATATTACTCATTTTGTTTAACACAGCCGACTTTGTATACTTGCATTCTTAGGTAAATAAAAGATTCTACAAGCACAATAACGCTGTATTTTTATGCCTCGTTTTGAACCTTGTCATTACATCACACAAAAAATATATACTTTCACAATTACACAAATTGTATATCTTAGCGTCTCCGGTAGCCATTATACATAACTAATGCTCCATAGCTTTTGAGAGACAGTGTGCTCCAAACTCAATGGCCCATTAGAAGTATCTGGAGAAGCAAGAAATAGGTTACTTTAAAATTTTCGGTTTGGCACCGGTGACAGTATCCGAATTTACCAAAATTCTAAGTTTAAAGATGGAATTTAACAGAAATCTAAGTTTATTAAAGTCGGAATTTAACAACATTCTGAGTTTAAAGTCAAAATTTAGTAATATTCTGAGTTTAAACTCTGAATTTAAAGTTATATGTAACATTATTGTGATTGTGACATTTAATTTCAACCTCAAACTCAGAATTTAATTAAATTCCGCCATTAAACTCAGAATTTTACTAAATTCTTTCCTTAAACTCAGGATTTTGTTAAATTCCGACTTTAAACTCAGGATTTTGTTAAATTTCGACTGTAAATCCAGAATTTAGTTAAATTCCGACTTCAAACTCGGAATTTTGTTAAATTCTAACTTTAAACTCAGAATGTTATTAAATTCTGACTTTAAACTCAGAATTTTATTAAACTCGGACTTTAACCTAAGAATTATACTAAATTCTGATTTTAAAACTTTGTTAAATTCCGACTTTAATTTAATTTAACACCATAATAAAATTTTGATCATCAGCATTATGGTGCTGGGTATTTAGTCTGATTTTACCTCTGGTTTTACTGTCATAGTAAAATTATTTTTAATTTTTACTTCCCTCGTGATAGCACTTCACTCGTAAGAGGTAAGTATTGTAATCGTGGAAAAAATCACCCTCCGAGATATTTGCAGATCTTTGCCAAAAACGTCCCTGGACTCCGAGAAACATGTTTTCCCATTTGCGTCAGTCTATCTGGTCAAAAACTACTTAACCGATTTACTTCAAATTTAGCTAAAAAATCATGGGTCGTACAGATGAAATGATGATATTTTCGTAAAAATTCAAAAAGCTACTTATACAATTCAGCTCAAATTTTGCACAAGAACTTTGTGGGATGTAAGGACAACACTATCAAATTTTGGTGTTCAAAATTAATAATGACGGAACAAAATGGCAATATCAGTGTCAAAAAACTACATATCCAATTGACTTGAAATTTTGCATAGAAACCAAGTGTGACAGAAAGATAAACTGCTAAAATTTTAGTGCAAATCCCATACGAAAAACAAAGTGACAGCTCAATAAATTGTTTAGCCAAATCGCTAAAATTTCGTTTCCAGGAATAAAAGTTTATTTATGGAGGAATCCCCCGAATATCCTTGGATCTCCTTGAAATCCTCCTCGAAATCACCTCGGATCTCCTCGAAATCTCCTCAGATCTCCTCGAAATCTCCTGAATTGCCCCGGATCACCCCGAATTTCCTTGCGTCTCCCCGAATCTCCCCAAATATCCTTGGATTGCCCAGGATCACCTCGGATCTCCCTGGGTCTCTTGGGATCGCCCTGACCCTTCTTTGTTATCCTCTCATCATACTTGTATCAACCGTGGTCACAAGGTTAGGAAATAAATTATATTAAACTTAAGGTAATTATTACTTTTTAAAAGCTTTTATTTAATTTCACTTGTAAATTAGAATGTATGTATGTTTGGGTCAAATCATACAAGTAACTTTTCCATCAGTTCCTGTTATCGGAATTGACTAAGATTTGGTATACATACATAAACCTGATGACACTACAGTATTATAGTGTCCAATCGTGATTGTCTTATACAGAGTGCTTAAAAAATAATGCTAAAGTGCTCTAAATAAAATAACGGTAAAAAAATATTTTTTTTTCTATTTATTTTCTTATCTATTTTACTATTTCAGTTTAATTTCTGAATCTTGGCAAATTCAACTGGTCAAAAACTGCAAACTAAGTGCACTTCTGTATTTTATCGCCAAGAGAACATGAAAATAAATAGTGGGCACATTTTGACCAGTCAGATCTACTTAAAGATTAATTTTTAATATTTTAACCTATTCAAAAACAAATTACAATACTTTTCGGCTAACTTAATATATAGACCGACATTTAAAGGTAAAAAAAAGAAACTCTCACCTGTTATAAGTCCAAATGGTAAAGTGACTTTTAATAAACGTAAAAAAAGTAATTGTAACCGGCGCAAATTGACGTCCAATAAGAAAATATTCTATACAAAAGTTGTAGATAATGCAAACATCTTCACCTTGTGTAGAGATAATTTCTTAACATAACCTCAAGATTTTCGAAAAATATGCAAAAGTTCGTTTAATTTTTTTTTAATTTTTCAGTTCCGCGAAAATAGTTCAATTTTAACGGAACTTGGTGAATATGTACCTTTTTATGTCTTAAATAGCCACCATTTTTTTTAGATACAAAAATCCAGAAGTTTCTGACATATTCGTTTTTCCCGGTCTTATTCCTTGGTGAAAAAACCATTAATAATTTGTACAAATAAAAAAAAATCTTCGAAAACTGTTACACTATTCAATTATATGGAACAAAATACAAAAGAAACTATGTTGCATTGTTTGACCAGAAGCTTTAATTTCATACAGTATTCCTATAAACATTTAAGCCGAATAATTTTGGAAAGGATCTGAGGAAAGTACACAGAAAAGGGGATTATGCGGCAACTCGTGCAAAGCTATCGAAAATGTTTTTGTCAATTCAAACAAATTATCAACAATTGCGGAAAAATTCGTTGTTGAAAGATTCATTTTATTTTTTGTTTTATTTCTCCTAAAAGTATATGTCTAAATCAAAAAAAGCACCCGTGGAACTCTAACAATGATCTTTTACCGTAGAATTTTATTTTAAAGAAAAAAAAATTGGACTGGAAAATATTAATATCTTGGAAACTTTTTTTTTGGTGTAGAAAAGTGTGTGGTTATTTAAGATATAAAAAGGTATCCTTTTATATTAGTTAGTTATAGTTGGATAATTAGTTTTTTAAGTAATAATTTTTCTGACGCTTCATTAGGCCGCCACCTTGTTCCGGCATATTGGCTTTTTACCAAAATATTACCAGGTCATTCCCATATAAGACTTAATTTTTGACTAACTAAAAGTCAATCAATCTGATGAGTAGTTTTTACGCTATGCTGCGGATTGACAGACAGACAGACAAACTGGCAGACGCACCTTATTAAACATATTTTTTGGCATCTAGGAACGCTAAAACGCGAAGATAGGTAAAACCTGAGAGTGATTTTTTCAGATTACACAATTTTATTTGGCCGCCATTTGGTTCCGCCATCTTGAATTAATACCACAGTTTTACTAGTTCATCTCTGTACTACAATTAGTTATGTCACACAATTTCAAATCAATTAATTAAGTAGTTTTTTCACGCTGAATGTTTAAATATTTTATTAAACCGCCACTTTGTTCCGCCATCTTGGATTCGTACCCAAATTTTACCAGTTGATTCCTACATAATACTTGATTTTTGTACAAAAATTAAGATAAATTGTTTAATTAGTTTTTTAGTAATAATTTTATTAACGTTACACTAGGCCGCCATCTTGTTCCGGCATATTTGATTTCAATCAAAATATTACCAGGTCATCCTAATATGAGCCTCAATTTTTGACTAAAATTTAAAGTCAATCTGATGGTTAGTTTTTAAGCTATGCCGCGAACTTACAGACAAACCGACAGACTTGATAAAACATATTTTTTTGACATCTAGGGACGCTAAAACGCGAAATATGTAAAACCTGAGAGTCATTTTTTCAGATTACAAAAATTTTATTTGGCCGCCATTTTGTTCCGTCATCTTGAATTAGTACCACACTTTTACTAGTTCATCTCTATACTACAATTAGTTATGGCTCACAATTTGATATCAGATCATTAAGTGGTTTTTTCATTTCAGGCCGAATTTTTAAATATTTTAATAAGCCGCCATTTTGTTCCGCCATCTTGGATCCGTACCAAAATTTTACCAGTTGATTCGTACATAATACTTGATTTTTATGTAAAATTTGAGATAAATAGGATAAGCACTTTCTTAGTAATAATTTTTTTAACATTTCACAAGGCCGCCCTTTTGTTTTGCCAGGTCATCTCCATATAAACCTTATTTTTTGACCAAAATTTGAAGTCAGTGGGGTAAGTAGTTTTTTAGTTATGCCGCGAACAGATTGACCGATAGACAGACCGACGGAATCGAGAAAACATGTTTTTCGTCATCTAGGGACCCTGAAACATAAAGATCTGAAAATATCTCGGAGGTTGATTTTTTACGATTACAATACTTCCCTTTTATGAGGGAAGTAAAAACCCCCTTTTGCATTTTTCTTGGAAATTTGAAAAGGCATGTTGGAAAGTGATTTCTGCAAAAGTTGTAAATTTTTGCATGATATACAACTTTTCTATAGGATATTTTTTATAGGACAGCAATTTTTGCTGGAAATTGAAAAAATGCCATTTTTCACCATTTTTCAAGCCCCAGATAACCATTTTTTTGCTGTAAGTATAAGTTAGTTGGTTTAATAATTAAATAAATATGCTGTAATATTAATATTGAAAAAGGTCTTTATTTTAAATAGTACAGATATTTTGAATATATAGTAACAATAAAAATATTGTGTTGATTTCTTAAATTTTATTCTTGGTTGCATAAAAAATAATTTAGCGATCTCAAATGTTAAGTTGTTTATACAGGGTCAGTTAAGAATAGAAAAATTAGGTTTTTCTATTCTTAACTATTCTTCTATAAAATTTCAACTTTTTTTACTAAATATTCGAGACATTAGAATTATCTGAAACTTGAAAATTATTTTTTAGATACCTAGTTAGACAAAAAGCTTAAGCCACCCTGTAATCATGTATGCATTTTTCGATAGATTTCCTTGCGGAATCTCCTTAGATTTCCTCTGCATCTCCCTGGATATCCCCGAAATCTCCCTAGATATCCTCCGAAGCTGCCCGTATCTCCTTGGATATCCTTCGAATATCCCTTATCTCCTCGGATATCCTCTGAATATCTCCGTATCTCCTCGGATATCCTCCGAATCTCCTCGGATATCCTCCGAATCTCCTCGGATATCCTTCCAATAGTTTCGGATATCCTCCGAATCTCTTCGGATATCCCCGAATCTCCTCGAATATCATCCGTATCTCGTCGGATCTCCCCCAGATCTTCTTCCCTTGGGACATAAAATATCCTCAGTGAGTACCCTCTCGACCAATTACGCATTATTTTGCTTAAGACCATTTTTGTCTCAGTCTCATAATCGCATAGCTTCGCAATAAAATAGCTAAAGCTCCGGCGAGGCAGGGCATTTGATTTTTTTGAGAAAATCAGCATTATTTGGAGGATTCTAAAACAACGCCGTCTAGTGACCACTAACAAAGCTATTGCGGCACAGTTTATGGCTCCATGAGTAGAAAAAAAAGCACTTTTTTTCGACAAGTTGAATAAAATCGGTTCATCCAAAACAGAGTTGAAAGTATAAATGCTTGACCTTCCCCACCACTTTATTTTTGAAAATAGAGGAAAATGATCTTGAGCAAAAAAGTGCATAATTGGTTGAAGAATACAATGCTTTTATTTTTAACATACCTGAAGTATGGAAATTTAAGAGAAAATTGACATTTACACTTTAGTGTTGCTGTTACGCCCCATAGCCGCCGATTTTCGAACTTGAAAATAATTTACAACAATTTCTCTTGGCCTATTTACCTCTAAATATCTTTTCCCTAAGTTCTGTCATTAACGGTTCTCGAGCTACAGCCTCTATTACTGGACCATCTTGTACACATTGTTATATATTTCACTTTTCTTCAGAAAACGATTTATTATAGGCAGGTTCCGGGTACTTGAGTAAAAGATAGATAAAACCTTTTTGACAGAACTTTCCTCTTTATGAAACTTTCCATATGTAAAACAACGTGAAATATATTACAAGAGAAAATGGCTACACATATTTTTAGGGCAGTGATTATAGACATAATTTATTAAAAATTTAATTATAATTTTAAAAGTTTCAAAAAAGTGATAGAATGAAATGGATACTTACACGATTACAAATCTCATTTTGTAATCTTTTTCAATAAAGAGAACGTATTGAAATTTATTATTTTAATGGTATTTTGCTTTATTACGCGAGAATAATATCAAAAGTTTTGCAAACTTATAATATAGTGGAAAATAATACTTTACATCATGCATTGTATTTGCACCCAATAAAAAAATATAGAACGGTGTTTATTATGAAAATGCTTAAAATGTCATTTTGACATTTAACATAATTACAGAAGGTTTTAGTTTTGCAATTGGAAAAATACACTGTTAAATATATCTTTCAATTTGCAGCCTTACGCGGCAAACGGAACTTTTTCAATTGGCGAAACATTTTAAATTTTCCCATGTTTTAAAAAAGCAAAATTGAGCAGATAATTCGGTTGAACGACTAATGGGAGTTACACAAAGAACAGGATTTCCAAAAGAAAATATATTAATATATCAATATACAGGGTGTCCCAAAATCACCGTTACAAAAAAGACACATTTATATTCAAATTCCAATACAAGACAAAAAGTCCTTTTGCAATTTTTTCTAATTCTCAAAAATAATCGAGAATTAATTACGGAAACTCGTAGTTACTAATTATTCGATGAATGTCTATAAAAAAATGTTATTTTTCAATTGTATATTTTGGCAATTGTACAATATTGAAAATCCGCAAAACACGCGGAAAATTGAGGATTTTTTAATTGGAATCAATAAAATCAATGAAACGTGAGCTTTTATGTTGTGTTTACGGTGCCGATACTTTTACCTTGCGCGTAAATTGACGTGTACTTAATTAGAGTAATCACTGTAATTCGATATTTAATAACTCACTATTTTTTGAGAAATTGAAAAAATGGCTGATAGCTTTTGGAGTTGAAAGTTGAACCTTTTAGATGGCAATAATAAGAACAAACAAAAATTTGATCAATATTACAAATAGTTTCTAATAAAAGTGTAAGACATAGTGTTTTGGTTCAATCTACACAAAACTTAGCTCTGACCTTTACTCATTCTTACTAAATTGATTTGTTATGTGTGAAGGGTGCTATATATTAAATTATCGAATCGTTGAAAAAGCATCAACCGATTATAATTTCATATTATTGAAAAGTGGGTACCTTTAAAACCTTATAAACGATTTCGAAATATTCTTTCTTCGGCATTAAATTAATAAAACTTTCTATCAGCGATATTCCAATAGATGGAAATGCTGTCAATGTCAATTATTCACCCAAAATGTTGATAGTTTAGAGAAGTAATCCTAGGGCAGATAAAAAAATATTAATAAATTATTGCACAAATTCAACCAAAAAATAAAAATATATTATTTTTGGAAACGGAATTTTCATATTCATATAAATAAGTATTTGTATATTTTTCTGAATATCTCTTTGCAGATTTTCATATTATTTGTGTATTTCTCTCTATTTTTGTATATTCTTTTATTTATTTAATTTTCGCTTATTTTTTGGTCATGCAACAATATATAACATTTGCCAAATGAATTTCTGATAAACATGAAATTAAAATATGTATATAAAAAACATTTACATACAAATTAAGTTATGTATATAAAAAACAATGTTTACTTAAAACTTTTACTACATTAAAGAAAACAAACGCATGACGCCCATTAGTGAGATGAAATGACATTTACACGAAACAAAAATATAAATGAATATATTACGTGAAAAGCAGAAGGTTGCATATTTTTCGAATCATATATGACACAAGTTCGAAAGTTTTTAAAGTTTGCATAACATTTTAAATTTTGTTAAACAAATTGTAGGTAAAAAGCATGCATTTTTAATAAAAAAATATGTCCCAATATATAATAAGTTTGCAATTTTTTGGAATTATATATGCAAAAAGACAGTTGATAATCGTTTTTTGCAGTTTTAACAATATTCCGTTTGACAAACAAAAATCTTTTTTGGCTTTTTCGCAACTGAATAAAAATATTTAACTTTAAATTAAATAATATTCCGTTTGTTGTAAAAGGTTGGAACTTGGTATAGATTACATTTATATACGCAGTAACATAATTTATAAGTTTAAACGCTTTTGGAATCGCAGTCCATTCATTGTCTATAATAGTCTATTTAACGCCGGTAAGTACGGCTCACTTAAGGCAAAACAATCTTAATATAAGTATTTTATTAATTTTATTATCCAAAACTATTAATCACATTATTATTAATTCAGTAATTGAATTACTTATTTAAAATAGTCGCGATATTTAAAAAAATAATCATAATTCACACATTTGATTAAAAAAACGTTAGGACAACGCAATGTTATTTATATTAATAGTTTAGGAAATCAATTTAACTAAACTAAATAAGAACCTGCTCACTGCTGCATCGGTTGCTCCTGCAGGTTTTTCTTTGTGTTTGTATGCACTGAGAATTTTATTTTCTCTACTTATTGTACTATGCCTTTATAATGCAAATACACATCTGATATTATTATTATTATCATTTAACAATAATGTTTCATTTAATTTCTTTTTATTTGGTTATTGGGAGACGCGCAAGCGCTAAGCCTCTAAGCGATAATATAAATTTTGATTTATAATCTGGCGATAGTCAACAATATTTGTACATTTCTTCCTCACATACCGAAGTATAATTACTTTTACTCATTTGCATATGTTAAGGATGATAGAACCTAATGATTCCTGACAATTTATAGATCCATTAATTGCTAATGAGGTGATGACTGACGAGAATGTATATACTCAGGGCATGTGAAATTGAAACCGGTACGTTGATTACTGTTTAAAGAAAGTGTCTTGTTAATCTAACAATACTAACCGAGTACCTGCCGAGGAAACAGACTTCCACTACTCGATTATTTTCGTTCTTCCAAACTACATAAAATGTTTAATATTGTACAAACGTTATGAAAACTAACCCACAAGATATTTAATAATGTACAGAACGTCCCCAAAAAATATGTTAAATAAAAAATGTTATTGTCATCAAACTCAAGATCGGATCAAAATTTACACTAACAAACATGATCAATTTATTTTTCATTTTTCCCTTTCAACTAAATGAGTGTGAAAAGCGGTATTGAAACGTTTTGTATCGTTGCGGCCGAGAATGGCAACGGTTGTGCACTTAAATTCACTATCACTCTCCGTTTCTTATTTTTAACGACATAAAAATATTTCAGATATATTTCACAAATTGACATTAGGCTTATTGCGGCGAATATAATCTGTTTACGTTTAAGCTGGGTTAAGCTGACGCTAATATCTCCCCACCCCATTACTAGTTAATATAAGTTAATCCGGTGACTGTCGCAGAAATGCCTTTACGCGGACAATCCTAACTTTTCGTTTTGTTTTTTTTTAGATTGGAATTATCTAAATTGGGACCAACCTGAATTGTGCAATATAAGGTAGTTCCAAACATAGAGTTTCTATCCATTTTTAGACTTACAAAAACCGCCTAAGCATAAACCTCCATAATCTGCACAAGAATAAATTATGATTGTTTAAACAAATTGTCACAAACGTTGATATCATCACACATCACAACTTTCCCTACGTTACTTTTTCTCGCAGCAACAAAAAAGAAAATATAATCCAAGTAAATCTTGTTATAAGTCTTTTGTCGCGACATAATGTTCCTTAAGATTTACTTGGTTTATGCTTTCTGTTGCTGCTAGGAAAAGTAACGAAGAAGAAGTGGTTATGACGTGTGTGATGTCATTAGCGATTTTGACATTCTGGATAAACAAGCACAATTTGTTCCTGAACAGAATATGGAGGCTTAGGCACATGATTTTATACTTAAACAAAATCGGATTAACACACGCCTTATGGAAATTTATCGTATCCGGGATATATGAATTTATTCGAACTGTCGCATGTCCGTAACATACACCGGATTAACCTACATTAACTAAGCACGGGGCGGGAAGATACTACCGTCAGCTCAACCTAGCTTGAACAGACAATCAGATTATGGCCGCAGCAAAAAGCCTATCGAAATTAGTGTACAATATCGATGTACGAATATAATATGAAATAGACGGTATTTCACAGCCAAGCCACGACTTAATCAACCTAACTAATAACTAACAAATTTGAACAGTGAAACATTATAAATTAATTTGCCGATTTTGCTGGTTGACTGTTTTCAACATTTTCATAGCAGTCGTAGGAGGAACGCCTTTAAATAGTTCTTGAATAAAATTACAAAAAAATACATTTACTACAAATGAAGCCTAGTTTAATTGAAAACGTAAAATTAATTTTTATAATTGTATCACTTTTATTTTCAAGGAGAAATTTGTAAAACCCCAAAGTATCTTAATCATCATGTAAAATAACAACCTTTATATCAATAATTATATTGGCGTACCCACCTGTTTTTTGTCGACCTGCCAAGTCACATTCCGCGACTTAGAAATTCTCAAGAATGTTATAATGAAAATGTATCGATTAAATTGTCGTAGTTTCTACCTTAATAGTATTTCGTTTATTTAAGAATTATTATATTAATTAACTAGAGTTCAGTGGTGTAGCTACAGTAGTCGCGTGGAGACCCGAACACCGTGCAACGACTTTAAACTTTTATTTGACGCAATGCATCAAACTTCTATGAGGGGAAAGAGGATATCCATGCCTCAGAACTGGCTCTTAGTCAGAGTTGACCTGCCGAAAAATTAAACCTGAACATGCAAGATCCTAAAAGTCGGGATTCCCCCAAGGTTTATTTTTCTTATGATAATTGATTTTTATGATAAAAAATTCATATTTTTAATTCATAATATATAAGTAAAGTTGTTACGTCTTTAACTTGCATACGAAGTACTAATTTGTTATATTAATTGTGCTTTAAGTCTTAAGAGTATCACAGAAAGAAAGTCATTTTTAAGAAAACTTGTAGTAAAAATGTTGGAACTACTTCAAAAAAAAAACATATTTTGTTCTCCTTTCTTCACTTCGACTTGTATGTGCAACGAAGTCCACGGGTTCAGCTAGTATAATGAAAAATAATAGACCTCTTTTTTGTTGTCTTTATATTTTTACTTTAAACCAACCTACATGTTCTTCGAACGTAATTATTTTTATATGTTCATTAGATTTAGTTTCAGTTAAGCGAATATGAATAAGTAAATTAAATTAAATTCATATTCTTAAATGTAGTAAATATGTCTGACTATAATTACACTTATATTCCGTATGTTCGATGTTATAGGTATAGAAACCTAGATCGGTAGGACCCAGTTCATTTTGTTATGAGGTGATTTCTTATTTACTGTATTAGGGATAGTCTAAGAATTATATAGGAAGTCACAGAACTAGTGTGCAACCTCTTAGAATGTAAAGTTTAACCTTAAACCTACGATATAAAACCATCATAATGTTTCTTAAATAATTTTGGTATTGTTTGAATAACATACGTAAAAGAGCCAACGACCGGCAAAAATGTAGCGATGGGAAATCTGGATCTTTTGAAAGATCCGGGTCAACGGATCTGGGTCAGTTTAAAGACCCGGATCTCGGATCTCTTTAAATGTATTAAAATAGGCGAGCCTTATTCGTCATATTGGGCATTGGGTATGTATGCGTAGTTCCATCCATCTGAAAACTTTGTAAGCATGCAACATCGGTTTTATAGATAGCATAGTCCGAACACTTTTTTAGTTTTTCGCGCTGAGTAAAATGAGTTGCGCCTTCTCCAGTCTATAGTTTTTGGTTTACAAAGTTGTATATAATTTACAAGGAAACATTTTAAGTGAAATAGTGTATTAATATTTTTTCAAGATTTTTTTTACCAAATTTTTCCTTTACACCCCGGGAGATTAAATGTAAAAAACGTAATAGGTTCGCAACTTCCAAAGATATATTTTAGAAATACAAGTAGCGATGGTCGGCCCGTACGGCACATTATGCTGTTCCTTCGTGTTTGGTGGCATACCCAAAGTAATAAGTACATAATTTTTAAAGATATTATACTTTTGACTTATAAGCCTTAAGAGTCTTGCTATAGTGGTTTTGAAGTTGAAGTTTGTATTTATTTATGTATTTACTAATTTATTAATTTATTTCTCAGAAAATCAATTTTACAGACATGAACTATGGTTTGACTTGTTAGATTTAGATTTTTAATATCATTTATAATGTTTTTTATTAACTATTATCCTATTATCATCACTAATTATAAGGTCATCTGAACTTCAATATATACATCGCACTAAAAAAGTAGGGATTTAAGTCTGTTATCTAATCCACACAACATAAATATAAGTTTTAAAGGACTGGTGTAATATGATGCTTTTCCGATGATTTACGAAGTCAACAAGCCAACCAACCCCAAATTAAATTTTTATACGAAATTCTGGCTATACAGAAATTCATATTTCATGGCAATCAGCATTCAACAAGCTAATGACTATATCGGTCGTCGGCTCCGCGTTTCAGTTTCCGACCCGAGACATAGAAACGATGATGATGCATTGAATGAACCGAAGAACTGACTGAACCATAGACAAACACCACTGAACGCTTCATTTTGCGTTATCTCTATTTCAAAGATCCGTGATCCGGTTCGCAATATTTTCAAGACCCGGCTCCCATAGATTAATATAAAAATCTGGATCAGTCGTGAACGACACATTCATATAATTCACGTAAACAACAAACTTCAACAAAATAAACTCGAGACTAATAAAACTGAAATCACAAAACGTTGTCAATGTCGTCCATTAACCACAAAAAAGACAAATGTCGTCTGGCTGACGGCTTGACGAATGACGCCTGTTGCTGTTGAACGTTGCACCGTTGCCAGATTTAGCGTGTACGTAATGACTTCAGGTTCCGTTTTTGGTCGAGTACTGGATGGAACTAAAACAGGTCCATCCCAGCCGCCCTAGCCTGCTACCCATTGCTTGTTTACATGATATCAAGCACCTGATTATACATTTAGTACATAAATATCCGTAGATGACGTAAAACTACACCAAATTTCTTTTGGGAAACTGGGAAAGTAGTGTTCTGCATTTAAAGTTTCACGTTGGGAAGCACCTTAGGACAAAATGTTATGACAACAAGCAATATTTTTACCTGGTCTCATCGCACCTTAATCAAAATTAATCAAAAAATTTAAACATAAACAAATGCAAAAACAGTAGAACGAAGGACTATGTACATAATATGAATAAAAATTATTTTACATATCCGCCGCCCTCCTTTACACATTTTTCAATTAGATGTCTAAATTTTTCAAACCTATTCTGAATGTGTTGCAATGGTATTGACCGAACAGCACGGCTTATCCTTCCCTTTAAATAATTTTGAGTAACATTTGAAAATTGAAAATTAATTTTTACCCTGCATCTTTCTTAATTTTCGTAACAAAAGAGGTTTTTTTAATCTTTTTATTAGTATTTTAATTAATAATTAAAAGTTTACGTTTTATTCTTAAAACAAGGAACTCGAATATGTATCAATTTACGTTGTTTCAATCCTTTTTTTTATGAATTATTATATTTTTACGCCCTTTATAATATAATACTTTACATGTAACTTTAAAATTAAGATCTTATCCATTATGCATAGTATCAGTCTATAATGTTTTATTCACATTTTTGCTTATTATTTAACAGCCAATGCCAGAATTCTGTTTTGGTTTTAAATGGGGTGTGGATTCGTCCATCAAGTCTCTATTATGGCTTTGACGATGGCTTTATTTATCAACCTGGTGATAACCCGGGGCGGATCCACCTAACCGAATCAAATATTGGATATAAGATGTTTTTATTTTTTTGAGTAAAAATCCACCCATTTTAATGTTTACTTAACAACTTTCTAGACCCAAATAAAAACACATCATTATTGTAAAATTTCTGTATCTAAATAGTTGCCGCTGCTTTAATTGATTAACACTTTCGGTTATGTTACCAACTTTCTGGTCAGAAACATGACCTATTTTATTATTTAACTTTGCCCGAAGTTTTTAATATAAAAAAGTAATTAAATCAAACAGTTCCTATTATTCAATGTTGGAATATTTACTACACGGAGTTATTATAAAAATCAGGCACTTTGTCTAAAAATAAGGGTTTCCGCAGAAATTTTTTTTAAGTTCCACTTTCGTCTTCAGAAAAGTAAAAAAAAAATATGTTGTGAATGTATCAAAGATAAAAATTAAATAAAATAAAATTTTTAATTACCTTGTGCAGGAGGCTTTATAGAAACAAAAAAAAAACATTTCAGTTAAAAGAAGTTTGAACTGAAAATAAATAAATAAAATAAAAAGTTTCCGCAGAATGTTTTTTAAGTTCCTATTCAGAAGGCTTTATAAATGTCAAAAAAAAAATAAAAAAGCCCCCGGTAAGTAACCCCAAAGAAAATTGTACAAATCTAGATAAAAATCATGCATAAAAAATAAGCTTTTTTAAATATAAAACAGACTGCAAAATCAACTTGCAATATGTGTGAAAAATTCACAAATTATATAGGACGTAAATTCATTAATTACTATCTATAGTTTTTACCGTCGTGAGATTATGATTTGTAAATTTATAAAAGATTAAAAAATACTCGTAATTACTCCTAGATATTTTCTAGGTATTTTAATCCGGTATTAATTCGCATTTTTATTTATTGCAGATTAAACCGTCGCGCCGACACTTGTTTTATTGTAAACAATATTAACTCATCTTATTATTTTTATAACTTTAAACCAAATAATATTAGACTAATTCTATTAAACTATACACCGAAAATCATAGCATCGAATAATTGATAACCTTCTTCCTTTTTTGAAGTCGGTTAAAAAGTTTGCTTCTTTAGACCATTGAGAAAGTACTCTTTCTACAGGATGCATCACCATATTTAGACACCCCCGACTCATGCTACAGGGTTTACTGTAAGAGATAAGAAAGCATCATCTGAATCTAAAGGATTTTTTACGAAATATATCAGAGAATATCGCCAAATAGCAGAAAAACAGGAATTTCACACAGATGGAAAGCCATTTTTTTTTTCATTTTATAGTGTTGAATCCCTTAGACCCCTAGGTAATAGGTGTTATATGGTATCTTTTTCCAGCAGGTTTTATTCCAAGAAATGGAATTTTGCCGATTTTCAAAACATTATGTTCTGCCTTAACGGATTCACGCCAAAAATTTTACTAGTTTATACTCATATCGCACTTGATTTTTATACAGAATTTAAAGTCAATTGGATAAGAAGATTTTTAATTAGGTAGGTAGTCACGTTCAGGGATTTTTTAAATAAAGAAAGAAAAATCACGAGCTTGTTGGACAACTTTTTATTGCTAATTATTTTTCATTTAATGCCGATGTTTCGGTAGCTAGGTATTCCACCTTCCTCGGGGCTACAATAAATAAAATTTGAAGTGGAAATGTATAGACGAAACACACAATTAAAAAATGCAAACAAAAAAATTAAAATAGGAAAATATGAACAAAACATAAAATTAAATTTTTACAACATTTTTTTTTTGTAGTAAAACAGATTGCAGTTTTAAAAAGTAAAACTAAAATCAACCCAAAGAAATGCAAATTGGTATCAATTTAAAATTAAGTACAAACAAACCTGAATTTAAAAAATTAGCAGTCGGGGACCGTTTTGTGTTTATGGTATCTGTAACTACCTTGCAAACTCAAGCGAACAACTGATCGATTTATCACACGAAGGAAGGGAAGGGACCGACGTATTTAGATGAGATAGAGTTTTTTGTCATTTATATGTATGGTTGTTTCGAAAATAATAATTGGAATTCTTTTAAAATTCTTAAAAAATTAATTAACAGTTAAAAGGTTGTAATAGATTCTGTTTAAATTATCACAATCTAATTTTGAATTAATGCTGAATTTATTTCATTTCAAGAAATAAATCTACCCTTTTTTCATAATTTCTTTCGACATCTAATATTTGTTTGCCATTGAAATTAAAGTTATGACTTCTTCAAAATGATTGAAACTAAATTTCAGTTCTTCAAGAACAGCAGGCTTATGGTTTTAGTATTATAGTAAGCTTTTTGAGAGTTTGTGTCCAATAATTCCCTTTTTAATTTTTCAGATAAGTTTTCATCGAAGGAAACTTAAAAAATTTAGTGGTAGAGAATGAGTATGGGCATAGTTTACTGATATTTTTATTCCGTAAACTTTGGTATGTGTTATGTTAGTAATGATTGTTAAACCTGTTTTTTTGGTTTTTGTTGAAGTATCCTATTAATTCTTTTTTTTGGATAATTATTTTTGAGAAGTTTTTATATAGATCAATACGAAAGCGTAGAAGGGCCACAATTTTTTTATTTTTATTTTTGTAACAAATTCCGACTTCTATCTCGGAATTCCGACTTCTAACTCGGAATTCCGACTTCTATCTCGGAATTCCGACTTCTATCTCGGAATTCCGACTTCTATCTCGGAATTCCGACTTCTATCTCGGAATTCCGACTTCTATCTCGGAATTGCGACTTCTAACTCGGAATTCCGACTTCTATCTCGGAATTCCGACTTCTAATTCGGAATTCCGACTTCTATCTCGGAATTCCGACTTCTCTCTGACTTGTAACTCGGAATTCCGACTTCTATCTCGGAATTCCAACTTCTCTCTCGGAATTCCGACTTCTAACTCGGAATTCCGACTTCTATCTCGGAATTCCGACTTCTTTCTCGGAATTCTGACTTCTATCTCGGAATTCCGACTTCTATCCCGGAATTCCGACGACTTCTATCTCGGAATTTCGACTTCTATCTCGGAATTCCGACTTCTATCTCGGAATTCCGACTTCTATCTCGGAATTCCGACTTCGATCTCGGAATTCCGACTTCTATGTCGGAATTCCGACTTCTCGGAATTCCGACTTCTATCTCGGAATTCGGTCTTGTAATTCGGAATTCCGACTTCTCTCTCGGAATTCCGACTCTCGGAATTCCGACTTCTAACTCGGAATTATGACTTCAATCTTGGAATTCCGACTTCTATCTCGGAATTCTGACTTGTAACTCGGAATTCCGACTTCTATCTCGGAATTCCGACTTCTAACTCGGAATTTCGACTTCTATCTCGGAATTCCGACTTCTATCTCGGAATTCTGACTTGTAACTCGGAATTCCGACTTCTATCTCGGAATTCTGACTTGTAACTCGGAATTCCGACTTCTATCTCGGAATTCTGACTTGTAACTCGGAATTCCGACTTCTATCTCGGAATTCCGACTTCTAACTAGGAATTCCGACTTCTATCTCGGAATTCCGACTTGTAACTCGGAATTCCGACTTCTATCTCGGAATTCCGACTTCTAACTCGGAATTCCGACTTCTATCTCGGAATTCCGACTTCTATCTCGGAATTCCGACTTCTATCTCGGAATTCCGACTTCTAACTCGGAATTTCTATCTGCGTTGTAATTAATACACGACTGCTTATTAGCGCAATCACTTTTTTATACTCTTTTAACGTCAAATGAAGCGATCATTCTGAATGAAATTAATGTTTTAATTATAGGGATCAGGATGAAGCTAAGTAAAACTAAAGAAATGTATTAACTGTGTATAAAGTCGAAATTAAAAAATAATGACTGGGTCGGTTCCGATGGCTTGAATATGGTTGACATGAAAAATAAAATATTGTACTTTGCTTTATCTTTTTCATAGATACTAGAAATAATAAAACCCCATTTAGTAAGAACATCTGATCCATATTATGTTAAAAAGATGCAATAGCATGGAGGGGATGCACGAATTTTCAGATATATAATTTTTTTTTTCAGATTTTAATATACGCATTGTAGTGTGGGGGCATATGTCTCCTCGCTCTTCATCAAGGGTTATCGTCATTTACTCATAAGTATTGTTCTTTTCGTTTCCCAATTTGCCAACTATTTACTATTATACATAAAATTTAAATATAATTATTATTGTTTTTCTTTTAGAAGAAAAGAAATATATTTGTTTAAAAAAATATCTTTTTTTTGAGTAAATAACTAGCACCTATGAAAGGTTTATGCATCCTCTATTAAAGTAACTTATATTTCGTTAAACGATTATTCATTAATCTTTATTTTTCAATTCCGTTATTATTCATTCAGATTAAATTTCATCAAAGTATAAAAGATTTTAGGTTGACTTTTTCAAGTAAGGACAGGAACATAACTAATCAGTTACATTCTATGGATGATACAAAATATAATAACTAAAACAAAGTCAGAAAAACCAAATTTCCCTGATACCTGTTAATTAAAATATTATTCGAGTAAATGTACTCGTTTTAAAACGCTTTTGTTAGTTTCATTTGATTTTCACCCACTTTATAACGCCAGATTACAATCGATGCCCATGCAATTATTTGATAAGTTGGTCCCATTATCCTGAACAGGATCATCAGGATAAAAAAATTTCATCTCGGAAAGGGACCCTGGAAAATGGCTATCATATAAAAGGAAGGCAGCAGACGCGCAAATTACCCATTCTCGGCACGGGGAGGTAGCGAAGAAAAATAAATTATAGTTTGACAAAACTAAAAAACACGCTCTAATAGTAAACGGAACTAAAAAGACAAAAAAATATAGTTTAAAAAACTAAAAAACACGCTTTAATAGTAAATTGAACTAAAAAGAAAAAAATTACTTTTGTAAAAAAGTGTAGGGTGCCTTTATACCATATTTTCATACTGACTTTACTTTCAGAAATTATACCGATAAAATATTTATAACTGATATAAGACCCACGCTGTTTTCACAATGACATTAATTTTCTTGTTAATCACTTTATTCTCGTCCAAATGGTTTTATTTTAGTTCAGTTTACTATTACAGCGTGTTTTTCAGTTTTTTAAACTATAATTTATTAGAATTCCTCCACAAATGAAGACATTGATATTTTATGAAGTTTGAAAACAAAAATCTGTAACATGATTTCAGCAAAAAAAAATTGTTAGCAAATCATATCCTCATAAATCAAGTTTCCGTTGTAGTTCTTATTTCTAACTTTGTGGAAGGACATCAATCTATCAAAACAGATACAGGAACACAGTGAAAAGTTAATCATAATTTTGATTGTTTCTTCAAGCACCTTATTTTCTTTCTTTTAGCTTTATCTATTCGGTAAACCTCTTTACAAATAAAGAGCATTCTACTAACAAGGTACAACTCAATGATCGTAGTTGTAAATTTTTTTCGTGTTGATCACACCCAACAAAAGGAATAGGTATTTCTTTTAATTTGTCCAAAATATCAAAATGGGTACCTTGATATACGTGGTTTGCTGACAAAATATCTAATACAGTAGACTATATTACTGATTATAGACTCTTTGACTAATGTTCCCAGTCATTTACGTTTTTTATGTATTAAGTTTCATTACCCGTTTTGGATCTTCTTCTACTTGTCGTGAAAGTTTGTAACAGATACATCATTAATATATTGGAATGACTCGGCAGGCCGGGGTCTTCTACCCTTAAGGACCTCACTGCCACTTTTATGCATACTATATATTATTATTAGACCTATTGACAACAACTTCCAATTAATATTTTGACTACCTAGTTTTGTTCGGGGCCTGGGACATAATATGAAAATATGACTTTTTTCATTCAATAAAATTTGTTTCAGTTTTCTAATCCTGTCACTTTTATTCATAGAGTTGTTATTTCTAGACACATTGGTAATTTAATTAATTGAATTTTTCCTACTTTATTAAATTTAATTTGAATTTTCTACCCTTTCTGAAACCTGCTGCTACATTAATTCATAATATATATTATTTCCAGACATCGGGGTAACAGCCCCCTATAAATATTTTGGCTTGTACTACGATCCGAGGAAGTCTATTTAGGGTAAAATATACTTTTTTTCTTATTTATTAAAATCTATTTAAGTTATCTACTCTTTAGAGATTCGCTGCACTTCTTATTTAAACTTGATATTAATTATAGATATGTTAGTAAAAGCATCCTATAAATAGTTTGGCTTGCATTGCCGTCCATGGTGTCGCTACAAGGAATAGAATTTAATAATTTATTTATTTTTTCCTCATTTATTAAAATTTCTTTGTCTTCTACCCTTCAGGGGTTAGATTTCATCATACTAGATACTATTTCTAGACATTTTCAACAATTAATATTTTACACAAGTCATAAATGTCTTTATCACAAGGACAATTATTAAATGTGCAGTCACTGGACAACGCATCCAAAGCAAAAATTGGAACATTTATGTGACAACACTACTATAAGTCAAAATTCCGAGTTAGAAGTCGGAATTCCGAGATAGAAGTAGGAATTCCGAGATAGAAGTCGGAATTCCGAGATAGAAATCGGAATTCCGAAATAGAAGTCGGAATTCCGAGTTACAAGTCGGAATTCCGAGATAGAAGTCGGAATTCCGAGATAAAAGTCTGAATTCCGAGTTAGAAGTCGGAATTCCGAGATAGAAGTCGGAATTCCGAGTTACAAGTCGGAATTCCGAGATAGAAGTCGGAATTCCGAGATAGAAGTCGGAATTCCGAGATAGAAGTCGGAATTCCGAGTTAGTCGGAAGTCGGAATTCCGAGATAGAAGTCGGAATTCCTAGATAGAAGTCGGAATTCCTAGATAGAAATCGGAATTCCGACTTACAAGTCAAAATTCCGAGATAGAAGTCGGAATTCTGAGATAGAAGTCGAAAACGAAAATATTTCTTGGTTCTCTTGCTTAATGGTGAATTAAAGGTTAGAATGTATATCATTAAAAATGTCTTGAGGCACGTTAATCACGTTAACGTTATTTTTAGGAAATGCAAGTAGAGTGTCATCTACATAAATAAATAGTGGAAGTGGAATAGGGAAAAATCTAATAAAGATAGCGAGTTTTGCTAGATAAGCATAGGAGTTCCAAATATTTATTTGTGGTATATTGTGTGATATACAAAGTAGCTAGAATCAAAGACAAAATTTAAAATTGCAACAAATGTGTTGTAATCTATACTACTGAAGTGGCTTATGTCGAGCCAAAAGGACTTAAAGATATGTAGAACTAAGTCTTTTGGCATATTTGTAAACAATGAGTTAACATCAATGATATTAATATATAATCATGAGGCAACTATTTTGTTACTTCCCTCATAAAGGGAAGTATTTTTAATTTATTTATACATCTTCAGAATTTTTAATGTTGTAATTGAATAGTGGGTTCAAATTTTTTAATATGTCGTGGACAGACTTAGAGAGTTGTTTCCTTGGAGAGTCTATGCATCATACAATTGGTCTAAGTGAATGGGATTTTTGTGAATTTTACACAGGACGGACAGCTTAGGAATCGCTGGGTTATTGTTTTTCAATTTATTGTACTTGTTTAGATCTATATAGTTTTGTCAAGTAAAATTTTCAGTAAAAGATTTTTTTTGTATATACCCATCTCTGCTAATTTTTCAATTCAGGTATGTTTCCCAGTTTGTACTTAATTTAATTTTATATGTTTTGTTCATATTTTCCGGGATATTTTCCTATTTTAAAAACAAAAATGTATGTGTCTAGTTTTGTATGCTTAGTTTATACATTTCTTTTTCAAATTGTATTTATTGTAGCCCTGAGAAAGGTCGAAAACCTAACTTCCGAAACGTCGACATTAATTTAAAAGAAATAAAAAGTCCAAGAACGTCGTTTGTCTGCTACATATTTCCTGTATACATATATATTAAGTTTCTACAAACTACGTAAAAACTTTTATAATCAACACATTTTTTTATCTCTTTAATTTTAAACCAATTTTGAGAGTGGATTTTGTTATTATTTAGTTTTATTGCTAGTCTTCTAAAATAATGGTTTCAAAACTAGAATATTTTTAGATCGGCAAATAGAGACCCATGAGGTGCACACATAATTAATATACTAGGTATTCAATTAAAAGAGTGTTATGTAATTATGGTCTGACAAACTTTTTCGCAACATCTTGTGTACAAAAAAAATAAAACTTTTAAAACTAAATAACAAATTCTACAACTTTATAGTTAGTACCCCTCTAAATACAAATATAAAATTATTATACATGATTTTGAGTTTGTCGCATTCTTATACAAAGAGGCAAAGCAAGTTGCAAATACACCTTTTTATATCTGACATACATCAGTACTGTAAAATATGTAAATTTACAAATAGAGAATATATGCATTTTCGTTCTATGTAAATATCGTGATTTTATAGTACAGAATCAAGGTTGCACTATTATCATCATCTATCAACAAAACAGTGTTTACCCTACGTAATAATATTTTGCCGCTTTGGCAAATATATTAGCTTATTTAATTTTCCGTCATAAAACTGTACTGAAAATTGCTCGAGGGCCAAGAAAAAGTATTCTTTTAATTATTTGTCGAATTATATTTTTGCAAGCTTTTTTCCGGTTCAAAATTTGTAATCCATTTTTCAAGCACTTGCTGGCATCTGATCAAACCAAAATTTGACTTACCTATGTAACTTCGGTGACCATGCAATGTTATGGTACTATGGAGCTTGTTTGATGATGCAGCTAATAAGTACCCATAGGAACTCTTCAATTACACAACATAACCCCTTCGTTCTCCACACCTGTGAAAGGACTGCTAAAACTCCTCAGGGACTCCGGCTTTTGAGCGCAGGCTTACGCTGATGACGGAGACCACGCCGCGGCGTGGTCTTAGTCTCCGGCCGATTCATCGAAACGATCAGTGAGATAATGCAGATGTTCTGCAGATTGATTGAAATAAAAAGACAGGACTTTCTGTCAATCCATCGAAGAGAGAAATGATCCTATTCACAAGGAAGAGGAATATAGGTGGTATGCGTGTTCCAAGAATGTTTGGGGACAGTTAGTTTAAAAAATGAAGTAAAATACCTTGGAGTTATCATTGATGCAAAGTTGACATGGAAAGCGCATGTCGAGGGAGTCGGGGCTATATCTATCGCGACTCTGTAGCAGCTTCGGAGAGCAGTAGACAGGTCTAGAGTAGCCTATACCTCAATAGTTTGTTGGACAGCGGTAGAGAACCACGCGACATGTCTAAGACTTGGAAGGGTCCAACAACTGGCGTGACAATCACCAGTGCAATGAGGACAACGCCAACAGCTGCACTGAAGGTTCTGCTGGGCTAACCATCTCTAGACAATTGGGTCAAAAAGGAGCAATTGCGGCCCACCTTCAAATGAGAGACGCAGGCATTTGGTCGGAGAGAGGATAACATAAAATAAACGTAAGAAATATTTTTAAACAGAAAGTTTTATTTATAAATTTACCTAAAAATTAAATAATAATATTTAGTTTATGAGGTTAGATAGTAGAGCTTGATAAAACTTACATAAACATAGAACTTTTAAAAATTATAATATTTTCTTTAGAGCTTGAGGCGCGAGACGTCATCAGACTTGAAATTAAGCCTCAAGTGTTTAAGAAAGTCTTCAAATATTTAAAAGTTCTGTGTTGATGAAGTTTTATTAAATATGTAATGCTTGGGGTTTTTCTGCAGCTTTACTATTTAACTTCATAGACTAAATAATATCTTTTTAGTTCACTAATTTATAAATAAAAGCTTATTTTTAAAAATCACATATTTAGATAACCAACTGAGTATCTTATATTTCGAAAACTTCTGTAGGTACACATGCTTCTGGAAAGTTTTCGGGGTATTTAAGGGTACGCAGTTCAATTTTACTAGTCATTTTAATTTCTGACAGCTTTTATTCCTGATTTCCTGTGCATATGTGTGGATGGCGTTTTTATATATTATTAGTTGCCATTGTAGTTATATGACATCGATTATTCAAGTAAGGTTTGATTAGATGAACTTTTTAAGAAGTATTTAGGCTAGTGCTGGGGTCATCCTGTAGCCAACGTATTGAAAATATTTTTTCTATAACTTTAAAATACTTCAATATATTGCTTTGAAATTCGATGCATTGGACCCAAAACATTCGTTATGTTAATAATTGAAGTGCGTGGTGGAGGGGGGGCAGTGAAAGGAGGGGATGATCCAAATCATCATATTTCATATGGTATTTAGGCCCGAAGGTCAGTCCTACTAATCATTTTCCCCCGTATTCACTAAAAAGGTTCAAAAGATAGACCAGGTCTAGTTGCCATGGTACTTAAAACTCTTAGTTCGCCAGTTGTGTTTCATTTATTTCACTGTCATTTTGTAATTGTGATATTTAGAAAAATTATTTGTTCAATTGTTGAAAACGTCATCTTAAATCTGTCAAATTTAAGCCTCTTTAGTGAATACGGGTGTACAAGTTCAGGCGAAATGTATTGTTGATTCTCTATAAATATGCAAAGATATTAATAGATGACACTTTTTATATAATATTAGTTATTCTGACTCTGTTAAGAACAGTAGAGCCCAGTTGATTTTGTTAAAGACATCCAATACTTTATCTTAGTTTAGGCCTTGAAAACTTTAAGCCTAAGTTTTTCAATAAAACTTCTTAGAAATAAAACTGAAAAAGTTGAAAAAAATAAATTTCATAAAAAAATAAAACCAATTAAGAAAAACCCTAAAAAGTAAAAAACGAATGTTTCAATATGATGTACTTAATAATTAGGTCTTAGTGGGAAGCCTACTTGTCAAATTTCCAAAATAGAATAAAATATTATTTTTTACTTTTTAGTATTTTTTAAGTCTTTTTTTTTCATTTTTTGTTAGAGGTACGGAAATAAAATGTTTAACAGAAACATGAAGACATTTTTTGGCATTTGAAATATAATGGAAAAACAAAATATACATAAAAACCGTTAGAAAATGTATTTTATTAATAATGCTCTGTATTGAATTCTATTCCTAAATTAAACTTAAAATTCTAGGCTTACTTCACTAACATACCCTTTAGCGCTATCTTCAACTGTTTTCGGGAGATTGACTTTTAAAAATTTAACTTGAGAGGCTATAAAATCTAAACGGCATGACAGTGAAAAACGGGTTGTAAATTTCGGTTTTTATGATCTTTATTACAGTATCACTTCTGTTCTAAGAAGTAATAAAAGTTGGATGTGAAGTATGTTATATAAAACGCGTCTAAAATTTTAGGCAGAATTTAAAAGTATAATAAAAAGTAGGGTTTCTCTGTTCGAAATAGGGAAAAGACTACAATACTGAAAAGAGGTTTCCCGTTTTTCCTTTTGAATAGGATGTCAATTCTAGGTTATGTTCTTAATAATTGAAGAACAAAAATATATTTAGTTTAAAATAAATTTTAAATTAGCCTAGCGCTTCCGTCAATATTGACATCATCGTGGCCAAAACTTCGTCGAAAAAATAGGATTTTGCGTATGTTACATGAGAATTAGTATGTACCAGTATCGTTAGAATGTTTCTAACTTGAAATATGTTAATCGAAACATAAACTAAAAGAGCAGATGTTATTAACACAAGCTCGACCAGCATAATAATAACATCTGACCTTTTGGATAGCTTTCATTACCATAAGTTAAGGTTGGATAGAAGAAGTTTTGATTGATGTTTTTAGCAAGTAACCCAACGATTGGCTGCATTGCAGCAAAAAGAGAAACTTGCCTCTTATGCGTGTGTTAAAGGCATTTTTAGCATAAAAAATTATAGTATTGTAATGATTTCGTGCCTCATTTTTAGCCTGTCGATTTCTTAAGGAATTTGTTATGGGTACGGATTTTCTCTAGACAGGTATTATTTCGAAAACCAAGGTTTGTAGGGAGATTTCGAAGTATTAATAGAAAGAAAGAAACAGTAATTAGACCGTGATCAGAGGGATCCAGGAGAATGGAAAGGGAAGATTCTTTGTAATTTATAGGTGGATAACAAACTGGTATATTAAGGGTGGTTAGTGAGTTGCACCTATGTGCTAGGTATTCGCTTATTTTATAAAATACCGAATAAAATACTTTTCATTAATTAAATTTAAAACCCAAAAATGTATTTTTTCTACTGCGAAATTATCTTTTCACCACACAACCACTGTTAAGTTTATAATACGAATGCAAGGTCGTAACTAATGGGGGTGTATAGGTTTCGTCGTCTCAGAGCGGTTGTCCTAAAAGCCCCACTAGAGAGCATGTGTTTAAAATAGGAAGGGAAACAAATTAACAGAAAGATATGACTTGTTTTTAGTTAGGTCTTAAAGTTACTTTCGGTTCTGAATACGAAAGTAGGGGGAATGTTTTTGTATCAAAACCGACAAGCTGATAAAGAACCCACAAAAAAACCCGGATGAAAAATATTTAATGAAATACATACATTTTGTAAAATAATATATAATTTTAAAGAAAGTAGGCAATACTATCATATTTTGTAAAATATTTATCACAATTCACTTTTGTACAGATAAAAACGTTCGATGAAGTGACTTTTTTTTTGGTAATTAATAACAACTAAAATACACTAAACTAAATCTAATTTCAGTCTCTTTGGCTATTTTAGGAAAATATTTATTTGGTAAAGAGCATAAATATAGCACACTTCTAAAGTTTTTTTTATAGTAATCAGATTACGAGTAGCAATAGGTGTTTATGTTTCTGTAAAGAAGGCAATACATGAGAATATTAGTGTTACCAGGTAACTAGGCTAAATATATTAATGAACAAAAAAAGTGTATTAGAATCAAATAGGTATTTTGGTGTCTACGATCCATCCATTCAGGTGTTTCAAAATATGTTTTAATATATTTTTAGCAATTTTCAAATTATCCGTTACAATGTTCAAAAAATTCAACCGTAAAACAATAAATAGAATTTAGAACTTTTATTTAAAATAAGATACAAGTTATTTTCTATCAATTGGTCGATCAACTGGCTCAACTTACCTATTAAGAAATTATCAAATTTGTACTAAAAACTTAAATACTAGCAACTTTCTGCTGTTTGTAAGAAGTAGGTTAAGTTTTTAAATTTTCTGTGAAGATTTATAAAAACACAGTTTTTGCCACACTGAATTATGATTGTTAAATGGACATGCTTTAAAAACGTTTGAGAGCGACTATGATAATACATTTACACGATTGTTAGGTAATAAAATAAGTAAAGCTGGATGTTCAACTGTTTTTATATGTTTCTTCCTCGGTTTTATCGTTGCTAAGACGTTTTAGTAACAATAATTTAAATTTCTGTGGCTCAACAAAAAATCACTTCCATTCACTTCAACGTTATAGAAGTAAAACAAGTTTTCTTAATATGAACAAATATTACATTTATTTAAACTATAAGTTGTATTTGACACGCATTCAAACACACTTAGTAAATAAAGCAATCAGCACTGCTAAAACGGCAGCGAAAGTGGTACTTTGTAGGTGGATACCAAACTGGTATAATAACTATCGAACTTGGCTGCAAATATATCGTTGTAAATAATTACGAATTGTATTTGTCTGATCAGTTATCTCCGGAATGGAAAAAATAACGACCAAAGGTAAATGTATTGTAAAATATGCATATGAATGGGTTTCAAGGAGGTGCGACATTGTAGGTTGGACTGGTTAGTCTTGAAGCGGGTAGACTCATAACGTCAAGATACTGACATTTTAAATCAGGTCCTTTGCGTAATAATACATGCAACATTTTAAATGTTAAAGAGTGATTCCCTCGGTGATTCCTAAGTTTAGAAGTTTTACAATTTGTTTCTTTTTTCGCTTAACAGATAAAAACTGGAATAAAAAGAGAGCTCGAACACTTGCAGTATTTATATTCACCATACTTTCGTTTAATTTATTTAAAACTTAAAAAAGGCGTGCTTTTTAAGTTTTAAATTTCAATCTAATATCAAGTGAGGAGGTGCGAAACTGCAAGATCCTGACATTTTAAATCAAGTAGTTTACACAAATATTTCCGAAGCCAGTTCTCCATGCCTCCGTATCATTCCACATTTCATCCCCAGACTTTTTTCCTCAATTTCCATGTTTATCCCGTCCGCTAAATTTCAATACCTATTACCTAGTGCACTTGTGCGTCTACTGTCCCTAGCGGTCTTTCGCCAAAACACAGTTTATTTCTGCAGAATGTAAACATGTTTTGTTGAACATTCAGCATAGACTTCATAACCTCAGCGGTAAGACACTTCTCAATGTGGCGCCGCGTGTTTGAATCTCCGTTGAAGCGAAAGGTCTTTTTTAAAATTTTTAATGTTAATAAAAATGCGGATTAAATTAGGTTAGGATTGGTTAGGTTTGCTGTAAAGAAAGCCCGCGGCAGCGCGCCGACAAAGTTCCGAGTTTACATTAAAACAAGGGCTCCACTCAAAAGTGCACTGGGTATTAAAATCTCGCATTCCGTCCTGCCAGCTCCTTCTATGCCTTCCATGCCTTCTTCCCCATGGTTTATAAATTATGATTTTTTAGGAATGCCGTATTCCGCTTTTTGTACATGGCCGAACCATACCAACTGTCTGCCTTTAATGTCGTCTACTTTGTGTGTGTTACGTTCATTCTCTCTCCAAGTTCTTTTGTCACCCTTTCCAGATTGGATTTTCCCGGGATCTCCTCCAGAAGTCCAGCTCTGGGGCATATAATTTTTGTTCTGTTTTTTTCCTTTTAGTTACCGTACTTCTTAACTACATGTAATAATACTTTTTATTATTGTATCGTATATATGTTTTTACCCGACTGGGCATGCAAAGAAGGCTAATGTGTTTACCAGGCATATATTTAAATATGTAAGTAATGCCTGGACCGATTCTCCATGAGTGACTCATTAAAAGATTATCGTCTGTATCTTGCGTATTAAAATAATAAAAATAAATATTTTTATACTTCATTTTGGTAGGTAAAAAATTGAAAAGCTCACTAAGGCGATTCTAATGTATCATCTAAACTGTTGATCTTAGACGTCAATACACCGAAGAAACGTTTGTATTTTCTCTAGAGACTAGTATAAAATTTAGCCCGATCGGTAATTTATGAAAAATTTGTGAAATATAGCATGTACAAATTTTTTTTGTTTGATTTTGAGCCTTCATACCTGCGTATCAGTACCTCATGCATACGCAAAAACGATTGAACAGGTCCAAAGCCCCATATTTTTGCTACAAAACATAGATTTTCGTTTTCTTGACCTAAGTCAAGAAATTGGGTAAAATTGAGTTTGAAAAAAACGCACACATACAAAGAAAATTGTCACTTTTTCAAGGCGTTGCCAGCGATTAATATTTTGACAAGATTTTTTTTTAACTCGTCTTTGGGTCCAGAAATTTGCAAATATTTCCTCAAATACTTTTTTGGGCGATAAAAATGGAAAAGTAGAATACATTTTAGATACCCTGCCGAAATTTTGAAAGTTCTAACAAGTATGTCCAAATTTGTTTATCACATCGGTAATTATAATAAAAATTAAATAGGTTAGAAGTATCAAACATGACATCGAAGAAGAGACTTTTCTTGGAATACGGAAGATTCAGAAGTTGTTTTATTTTTATCTTATGCTTGTCTGTTGCTTGTTTTAGATTTTTATAGTTTTCCTTTATTAATATATTGTTTCTAAGAAATCGGGTTTTTTTAATCATTAATGCCTGTTTATTGTTATTATTAATGGTTTTATCTCACAGTGTGCCGTGTAGTATAGAACGCAAAAGTATTCGTATTGAACGTAAAAGTATTTCGAACCCTTTACTAACCTAGTTCAAAACTGTCTTAATGGAGATAATATACCAAAGGAATGAAATGTCGCATACTCATCAACCATATGTAAAAAAAACCGGACTAAATGCGAAAAAAACCGAGGAATATCGGAGTCCGCTTCTATTAGTAGTATATGTGGTAGAGTTTTGAAAAATAAGATCGAGATTAATTAAGAACAGGGAGCCGAAGAACAGGTGGATTTCAGAACGTCAGGTTTCAAAGCTGGCATCTCAACGATAGACCATATTTTCTTAATAACTCAGGTAATAGAGAAAAATCCGTTTAGTATTTCTAGATTTTGTTTTGTTGTATCTTTATATTTAACTGCCTTTATTATTTCAACGTTGATTTTCCAGCGTTTCCCCAAGTTTCCCCGGCTTCCTGTTCTTAAACCTTTTCTATTCTGGTTTCCAAATATCTACCATATATTCCATTAATATCAGCGGTCACCGTTATTCCTCAGTAATTTTTACATTTTGCACGATTTCATTATATTTTTTGATAAGCGTGCGTATATTATCTCCATTTCGATGTTCGTATAGTTTTTGCGTTCCTTTCTGGATAAGTTCATCTGAAATGTTTCCGACGCCGGGACTTTACCGTTCTTTAATGAGGCCCATGTAATCTTTACCTCTTCTCTTGTGATTCTTATTGAGAATCGTACTATTTCCTATGTCTGTTAATGCGTTATCTCTGATGGTTACAAAAAGTTAGGTCTATCTTCTGTTAGAAGTCTCTTCATATACTCTTCCCATGTTTTTCCTGCGATAAAAGAGATATTTTTTCCTATCATTTCTTTTAATTTTAAGAAACACTTAAATACAACCTGTTTTTTATAAGTTGCTTATAGTTCACTTAAATTTTAATCAATCAGTGTCGGTAATAACGAAAATTTAGAAGCTTTGTCATATTTCAAGAATAGTAGCTAGTTAGAAGTTGCTGTTTAAAAGACTAAAAAGTTTAATTACGTTCTTTAATTAATTTTTGCCATAAACCATTATTATATATATAATATATAATTTGTATGGTTTTTTTTTTAATATAAAAACCTTTTATTACTTTCAAACTTTGAAGCTATCTCCTCCCTTCCTGCAAAAGACATTGAAAGATCGGTATAGTATTTTTTATGTTTGTCGATGAAATGTTTTAAGCATTAAACACCCGTATTCACCAAACAGGTTTAAGTTTAGACCAGGACAAGGAATACTTTATATACTTATATCTATACCAATATATAAAAGACTTAGTTGACTGGCTCACTCAGGTTGAATTTTGGCATACAGGTTGATTTTAGGGTGTAGAGGTTCGATAAGAAGGGATTTTTCAAAACTCAAATTCCAAGGGGTGAAACCACTCCTTTAATATTACAATATTTTTTATTTAAAAAACGATCAGTGTTTACATATTTTAGGATTTTTTAAAAATTCATACAGGATGTTCAAAGGAGTGAAACCACCACTTAAATAATACAATATTTTTTTATTTAAAAACCGGTTATTTTTTCAAAAAACGCTTGAACACGTGTTTTTTAATTTATTTTTTTACATATTTTAGGATTTTTAAAAAATTCATACAATGTGTCCAAAGGGGTAAAACCATCCCTTAAATATTATATTTTATTTAAAAAATCGTTAGTTATTCGGAAAACGCTTGAACATAATATTCTTTATATTTTAATTTTTTACATATACCCCTATAATATTATATTTTTTATTTAAAATACAATTAGTTATTCGCAAAAATACTTGAACACGTGCTTTTTATTTTATTTTGTTACATATTTTAAGATTTAATTATTAAGATTAATTCATACAGGGTTTTTAAAAAAATCGGGTCATTGATTAATTTTCGCGATCTTTCTCAAACCGTTTGCCGTAGAAAGCTCAGTTTGTGCAAACAGCTTAATATTAGAGTGCAGAGGTTCGATAAGAAGAGATTCTTCGAAACTCAGTTTCCAAGGGGGTGAAGCTACCCCTTAATTGTTAAATCGGTTCTTGGTTTAAGGAACGAGCTATATTAACTCCAAAAAATAGCACAGCAGATGAAATAAATCTAGCTTTATTGGAAAAAATTACCTCTCCACAATTAACGTACTACTCAATAGATGTAGTTATGGACCAAGAAAATGCGTTTAAGTACCCTATCCAGTTCCTACACTCGCTAAACCCTTCAGGAATCCCTCCTCATGAGTTAGCTTTAAAAGTGGGAGCATCAGTGATGCTTATTCGAAATTTAAAACCACCAAAATTGTGTAATGGCTACGGGCTTGAACTTTACAAAACAATTTAATAGAGTACTATTATTTCTGGCCCTGGTCTGGAAGAAACAGTTTTTATACCACGTATCCCTTTAATTCCGTCAGACTATCCTTTTCAGTTTAAACGTGTACGGTTTCCTTTAAAACTTTGTTTCGCCAAAGCTCAGGGGCAATCCTTAAGTGGTCAACTCTATATGCTTCCCATGGTCAACTCTATATCGCATGCTCTAGAGTAAGTTTGCGTAGTAGCTTAGCTGTTTTACAGCCAGTACCTCTTTACATTCCTTTCATGATAGTCATATACGCGACGAAGTCGCGGGTACCCGCTAGTTACTATATATAATATTACTATGATAATACTGCTTATGTGCTATACAGGCATCAACCAATTACTGCACTGTGCAAGATTGCACTACTCAATCTAAGTGAACGAATGATACTCTCTCCAGCTCTCCGTTAATAAATAAGATAAAATAGAACAGATATTAATAGATATTGCTAAATATACAAAATTGGCATGAAACGCTGATCTGGAATAAATGCAATAAGAAATGTTTTTCTTGTAATTCTTTGTTATTTTGTTAAATGCGTAAACTTTGTGATTTATCTTCAATATAATTGATTAGTATTTATTAAACTTACCATCATTATAATTTATTTTAGACTGAAAAAAAAAGCTTGTAAATTAAAAATTCAAATATATATATATATATATATATATATATATATATATATATATATATAAAATAAACGTAAATGTGAATAATTATGAAATTGTAGTGGCGGATTCATGATTTAAAACTATTTTTTGGGTATTTCACCTTAAACAAAATTTAAAATCAAAAGAAATTAATTACCTGATAAGATTAACAGGCAGTCTTAAGTTCTGGGTCCACTATGAAGGTACCCGAGGAACGACACCGAAAAATGTTTGTTTTCTGAACGTTTCGGGAGAAAGTCTACTCCTGTCTTCAGCAAATCTACAACTAAAAGCAGAATATGTCTTATGTTTAGTATCAGAAATATAACCAGAATGGCTAATCTGACAAAATGTCAATGTAAATATGAATGTGTGAATTTTTAGTTTTATTTTAAAAATGTAAAATTAATTCATCATTATGTTATTTTGACGTATGTGAACACTGTAGTGTATGTAACATGAATAAATTTTCTTTCTTTCTTCTTTCTTTAGCCAAATGGTTTAACTAAACCTCTATTTCTTGTTTCGTTCTATACTTTATTTTGCCAAAAAGGAATACGTTGTTGTTTTATTAGATGAAAAGTTTGACAGGTTATTAACAACTCTGCATGACGAGCCGTTTTCCAGTGTCGCTGTTTAAACTCTATGGAGTTACCAGCAGTGACGGCTTTAAAATTTAGGGTCGGTTGAGGCTCAAGGCCAATCAAGGGCGGTTTTACGGTGAGGGGTATAGAGGTAATTACCCTTCCCCCTTTTACGTGAAAATTACGATTAAAAACTTGGCTAGAAGACACTATAGCACAAAAGCGACCTGTTGGATTGGGTCTCTTGTAGATCCATAGATTAGAGTATTCATGTAAATATAAACAATGTAATTAATACATTTGCTGCAGGAAAAATATTGGACGTTATTCTGTAACTATTTATTAGATTTTTTCACTTATGCCAGTATGATAAAAAATATGGGTATTTATGTTGTTTAAATTACCCCCCCCCCCCTAGAGCCAATGTGGCGTTAATTGGTGCCGCGTCCAAATATTGTCAAATACTTCTTATTTTCCGTTTATTTCTTCAATGTTAATTTGAAAGGCACTAACCTACATATAGCAGGTCTAGGCTAGAGTATAAATTTAATAAATAAAAAAAATGTTAGTAAAACGCTCTAGTCAGTCAGTTTAATTTTTTGATATTTTAATGTATCTTGTCTCAAAAGGAAAATAAAATAGATGCCAACGTGAAAGCTACATACACAACCAAAAAATATATTGTCCAGCAAGAACAACGATGCGGCCGACCGAATTATAACACAAATTGCAAATGATTTTCTAAAGTATTCACTTCATATTTCGTCACCACATTTAAACATTTAACATGGAGTAAAAATTACTAATATAATATATTAACCATTATTAGTCACGACTAATGTAAAGAACTATCAAATTAATTTAAAAATAAGTAGTATCATTTATAATAGTTACAATTAATACCTGAAAATGGTAGTATTCAATTAGAAAAATTCCGGGGCTACGGCCACATCGAGACGGACCGGTGTTGGGTGATATAAGCTACGACGAACGTTATAGCATGAGGATGTATGCGAACGTACTACGTACCGCGTGAATTAGTAGCTGAAGTCTAGCATGTGAGATGATGGAATCGGCTTGTCGAGCCACCGTCTATAATATCACTATTCTTATCACTAGAAAGTCCTTTAGTTTTCTCTTGAAAGTATGAATTTTTGCTGTATTCGGGACCGTTTAGTATGTTACTTAAGCGGCACTGAGGGGTATTCAAATTATTTTTTGTCGTGTGTTGTATGTATGTATTTGCCCTCTGAGATCGAATTCTTTTAT
This sequence comes from Kuschelorhynchus macadamiae, assembly GCA_030620095.1. Lineage (NCBI taxonomy): Eukaryota > Metazoa > Arthropoda > Insecta > Coleoptera > Curculionidae > Kuschelorhynchus > Kuschelorhynchus macadamiae. The sequence continues at coordinate 43,732 of JAUTXW010002012.1, forward strand.
GCTGTTTCTTATGAATGCTGAGCATTGCAGAATGTATATTGATATAACCGTTAAAATTTTGTGATTAATAAAATAGGGCTTATATGATTCACGACGTGGAATGCCTATTATTTGGTGAATAATATTTTTTTGGGATATTAGAACTGATTCTATAAATGAGGCATTGCCCCAACATATTAATCCATAGCAGAGTTTTATGTAGACCTGGCCATAATATAGGGTCAGTAGTGTATCTTGACCGACGACAGACCTTAAGTGTCGAAGTAAAAAGTATAAAGAGTTTAATCTATTACAGACAAGTTCTATATGCTTGTTCCAAGTTAGTTTATAGTCGAGGTTTATTCCTAGGAATTTTATATCGTTGATTTGTTGTATGCTTTTCCCATCTGGGGTTTTTATAAGGATGCTTTTAGTTACAGTTTTGTTTTTAGTAACAAATATCATTGAGTACGACTTGGAGAAATTGAGAGTGAGACTGTTATCATTTGACCAACGTGACATTCTTTCTACAGTCTCGTTGGATATACGTGCACCGTCTGTATTCTCCGTATTTAAAATAAATTACAGTCATCTGCGTAGAGAACTAGTGTAACACGGGGACTAGCTAATGAGGAGAGATCGTTATTATATATTAAAAATAATATAGGAGAAAGAACACTTCCTTGTGGAACTCCCATTGTATTCTCTAAGGGTTCTGATTTTGCACCATTTTTTAGTTTAACTATTTGTTTCCTCTGCACTAAAAAGGACTTAACCCATTTTAGGGTCACCCCTCTAACACCTATCTGTTCTAACTTATAAAAGAGAACTTCAAAGTTTACCGTATCAAACGCTCGGCTATAATCAAAAAATAGACCAATGGTCTGTAGTTTACTATCTACAGAGTTGAGTATATTATTTGTAGTTTGATATAGGGCTGTTTCTGTGTTTTTTGATTTTACAAACCCGTGTTGGAAAGGGGATATAATTTTATTTGATTCTAAGAAATTATTTAGTCTATCAAGAAATATTTTTTCAAATAATTTGCAAGTTGATTTTGAACTGCTATAGACCTATAATATAATTAGCCATGTTATCCACTTCCCCTTTCTTAAAAATCGGTGTGATTTTAGAGAACTTTAGGGCTTCCGGGAATTTACCGCATATTAGGAACATATTAAGGAGGTGTAGTAAGGGAGCTTCAATATACTTAAGGCATCTTTTCAAAATGAAACCTGGAATATCGTCTATGCCGCGTGATCTTTCTGTTTTCAAGGACAGCATAGCTTCATGTAGTTCATTCAAGGTAACAGGTTTCAGAAAAACTGTTTTATTACATACTTTCCTATCGTATCTTAAAAAATAATTATTTCTAGTATTAATGTTGTTAGATGGAGAGTTTACAAAAAAATTATTAAATAAGTTTGCGACCTGGACGGGGTCAGATGTATCAACACCCGTTTTTTACATGGAATTCATTGTTCGCAGGGGAAGTAGTTTTTAGATGTTTATTTAGAACTTGCCATGTTGCACGCCTTTTATTGTTAGCAGTATTTATATAGTTATATTAATTCTTTTTAGCTTGTTTTATTATTTGAATATATTTTTTTTGAGATAGATAATACTGGTGAAACACTGGACAATTTTTACATTTATGCTCAAGATATAAACCTTTGATGTTTTTTGATAACGTTTTTATACCTTCGGTTATCCAACATTTATCATTATTTTCATTTCTTGTAGTTTTAATATTTTTGTAAGGAAAACATACATTAAAAACATGGGTAAAAGTTTCATAAAAATTATTAAAACACTCATCGAAGCCTCGATCTATATTCCACACGTCAGACCATCTTTCGCGCCTTAGATCGTTATTAAATTCTCTGATATTCTCGTCGGAAAAAATTCTTGTAGAATTTTCAGAAAGTGTAGATTAATCTAATGGATCAATATTGTTCAGGTTTAGCTTTGCACTTTGGTATGTATGATCTGATATGGCCGTGTCACAGACCGAAACGTCGCTCGAGCCTAAATTTGTTATTATATTGTCTAGTAATGTGGAAGAATGATATGCTACACTTGTTGGGGTGTTTACAAGCGGGGACAAATTAAAAGCTGACAGAAAGCTAAGGAAATTTTGTCTTGCAATATTATATTTTAGTAGGTCGATATTACAGTTACTTGCCAAAATTATATTTTCACTAATGCTATAGCCTAATTCTAAAATGTCATTTAATTTGTCTAAAAATATATTTATGTCGGCATCTGGTGCGCGGTAAAAACCTATCACTGACACACTGAGTTGTTTGTAATTTATGTTTTCAGTCTCCAACAGATGAGCCACATTAAAATTGAAAGACTCGCTTAGAAAGATGCATACACCGCCTCACCGGTTATATTTATGAAGGTAATCTCTGATTGGAACAGCCAATGTTCGGACAAGATAAGGATTTCAGGTTTCTCTTCGGAGAGTATCGCTTCTAGCTCGGTTATTTTATTAGCTAGGCTTCTAATATTCATATGTAGAACTTTAATACTAGAAGAATGACTTTGTCCCCTGTGGGCTTCGTGTGCGCCTAAATGACCTTTGAAAACGAAATGGCTTTATCGTTATTCCACCGGGCCAAATGTTAGGTGACATAATCGTCTCTTCCATTTCGTAGCCTGTCCCCACCTTAAAGGAAACGTTCCCTGTGTTATGATTTAATACCATTTCTACTTCAAACTCTTTGTCTGGAAATTTTGATTTAAGATACTTCGTTAGACCTTTTGTTGTGGAACCCCTTTTACATTTGCCAACATAAATTCAGCCTTAGGTGCGGCACTGAAATCTTCCGTTCCGCGTGAATCTGACCTTCCCGTGATAAGCGCGCTCCTACGTTTAGCACCGTCAGTCTGGGTTGTTTCACTGTTGTGTTGTTTAAATTTTCACTGGTAGGCACCGAACGTCTCATTGCCGTTCTTGGAACTTCGTGGTGGGGTGAGATCACGTGGATTGTTTTTGCTTGACGCGGTGGAAGCGGTTGTTCCAACAACGTGGGGCTCCTGCTGGGTGGCGGAGACCGAGGTACAAGATCATGCAGCCTCTGGTTTTGATGAGGCAGAATGGCTATCGATGGTGGTATTTGTTTTGTTTACAGTTGTTTGTCTAACTTCAATTTCTCTTTCCTGGAGAAGTTGAATTATGGTATTTAAACCATTTATTCTATTGTCTAACTCATGAATTAGTCGTTTCTAAGATAATATTTCGATGTTTGCTAGTTTAAGATCAGATTTACATTCTGTACAATAGAAATTGTAGCATACCTGGTGATTAACGGTGTTGACTTGAGATTTCTTAGTCGGTTGTATATCTGCTTCTTCGAGAAACTTTTTTACACTTTCACTAGCACTTTGGACACTTTCGGGTAACTTTTTGAAAACAATTATATGTATTAGATCACTTTTATTTAGCTTTTTAAGGTCGTTTATTAAAGGAGCGTATGTTTCCGTGTCGGCCATCTTGGACGAGTTCACAGACTACCTGTAAGCCCACACTTAGGTATAGGGAAGGACAAATAATGCAAAATTTTTATATTTGTGGTCTAATTCGACTAAATAATCGGTATTTTGGTTTATTTAAGAACAAAGATCTTGAATTTTAAAAAATGCAGCAATTGCAGCGCAATATGGCGAAAGAATTTTGTCATTTGTGCATATTTGACTGAAAATTGGTGTTTAGGGTATTCAAGTAATTTGATGTAAGATGCTCTAAATTACAAGTGAGACTAGATTTATTGCTTATGTCATGTTTATTCTTCATATTTTTTTGGCTTAAATTTCAAAATATTTAATTAATTAATTAAATACGCTAAAAACTGAAATTATTAGATTATGAGTTGTAGGCAATGCCGACGTGCACATACATTTTGTTCAGTTCACACCAATGCGTTCCAGTGTATTTATTTTAAAAGTTGAACGGGAATATAAAGCTCCTCTTTTAGGGTGCTCAAAATATTCGTCACTGGAAAGGAGGTATAGTGTAAAATCAATAAAGTTTCGCCCTTGATTACACAAAACACCTTCAGGAATCTTTACAGCACGAGATTTGATACGGTCTGGAAGTAGTGAAAACTTGTATTCATTTTTTTTTAATTTTCCGTTCTATATTTCTTTGAAGCTACTTTTATTAAACTTAAATCACAATATTAAACTCCATTATATCAAAATGCTTTAATTAAATCCTAAATAATTTGTATCTGTGTTTTATTTTGTCAGAGATTCCGGCACTTTGGCTTTAAAAGACGAAAATTTGATAGTTAATCTAATACGCTGCATGATACGGTGTGTTATCTACCCAAACCACACATTTCCCGTCTAATTTTGACAGTGCATGAATTAACAAATTTCTCCTTTTTTAAAGTATACAGTGTGATTTGTATTGTTCTGGGATGCAATGTCTGTATTATCTGGATCAATGGATAGTTATACAAAAAAAATGGCCGCCGCTTTTCTTATATAATTTTAAAATTTTAAAGACAAAATATAGATCGGAAAATATATTGTCAAGGAAACAGCAAAATAAAAATAAACATTTATTGCGTTTTTTGTATTTTCCGACAACTGAGTATGTAGGCCTGCTACGAGTCGTATTAAATAAGGGGAAGAGCAACGTTAATTTTTGTTTAAATTCCTTTTAATAACATAATTGATCATTCTAGCAAACGTGAATATGACATTTTGTCTGTAAGATAAATCGGTATTCATGTTATTGACTTTATATACGGGATATAAAGTCAGTGTCCACGTTTTTTGGCTATAATGTTCAACGGATTCTGACAAAACATCTCAATTAAACAAGCCTTAAAAGTAGATATACATGTTGTTTCAAAAAAATACGCCAACGTTCGAGGTATGATTGTATAAAAATATGGTGAAAAGTTTATATGAATCAGGATCTGAAAACACTTCCTTTTGAAGATAGTATTAAAATTTTAAATATCTTTTAGTTTTCTGGTTGTGCCTCGTTCCTTTCTAAAGACATTTAATTCAAATTTGGCAGGCGATAAATGGGAATTAATGATATAAAGTGACTATAGTACATTTAGTAAAGTTTAGAAAATGACACAGGATGTAACTTTTTTCGGTTTACGACCCGCTCTCAAAAAATTATTGTAGCAACACCAACCTGATTTGGTACTTCTATCATATTTCCTTTTCATGTTCCTTGGATTTTTTTTCTTTCCTGTGCCGTTTTGAAGTAATTTAGAAAAATATGTTTAAAATTCTGACGAGTTTTAACAGTTTTTAGCTTTTAATATTTAGGTAATAAGCTAATGTTAAGTTACATACAAACGGTACAGAAAATTAAAAAATCGTTAAATTTCCTTTACACGGAACTTCCCCCGTTATGACTTTTTCCTTTTATTAGGAATAGTGAAGTGTGACCCAGTTTAGTTCAGTACATAATCATTTAGTAACACATATATACTGTCTTTCCAAACATTTGTATTGGGTGCCATTTTGTTCGATTATATCGAATTTCTACTAATATTTTACCAGTTTCGTTCTACCTATAATTGATTTTTAGACCATAATTAAAATAAATTCAATAAGTAGTTTTTACATCTGACCCTTAATTTTTGACTAAAATTTGAAGTCGACCTGGTAAGTAGTTTTTAAGCTATGCTGCGAACTGCAGGCATAGAGACAGACAAACGAAATTGATAAAATATATTTTTTAGCGTCTGGGAACGATAAAAGGTGACGATATATAAAACCTGAGAGGCTGATTTTTTTTCACGATTACAAACATTTTATTTGTACGGCATTATATTCCAGAGAGATAAATTGGATAGTAGTTTTTTAATAATATGTTTTTTTTTAATTTTTCACTATGCCGCCAATTTGTTTCGCCATGTTGGATTTTTAACAAAATGTTGCCAGGTTATTCCCATATGACTATTAATTTTTGACCAAAATTTGAAGTTAATCGGATAAGAAGTTTTTTGGTATGCCGCGAACAAACAGACAGACAGACCGGCGGAATTGAGAAAACATGTTTTTGGTCACCTAAGGACCTAGAAACGTAAAGATCCGAAAAAAATCTCGGAGGGTGATTTTTTCACGATTACAATACTTCCCTTTTACCTGGGAAGTAAAAATCCAGGGAACATAAAAGTTGGAAAATAAAGCAGGAAATCTGACAGAAGTACACACTGGGTCAGTATGGGTACAACAATTTCTGGTGGGCTTGTGCTTGTTAGCTTTTCGTCTGGTGATCACTGGGGGTTTGGGGTTAGATACATATAACCCAAATATAATTGTATGTTAATTTCAGACTTGTAAATTTTTGTATGTTATTCAGAACAAACTTAGGGTAATCCAAATTGTTTAATAGAGCAATGAGGACAACGCATTTTGTTTTATATAGTATTGGAAAAGCGCGAAACCAAAAGAAAAAGATCTTAGTCTGAACTAGTTTATAAAAAAAATAGGTGAGTGTAGGAAAGATTTTTAAAATTTTAACACCCCGTAACTTGAAAATAAACTGTTTTTTAATTTTTCACCTTATTTTTGGGGGATATACCAAAACCTAAAAACTTGGGTATGTAAGTATAATACAATTAGTTGTTTGGAAATATTAAGTAATCTAAAAGTTTGGAAATTTTACTGCTCTTTATAAACTAACAACTTTAACATTTTGACCCATTCGCTTTTAAAATATATATCTAAATAAAAATACATAGTTGACATACAAATATGCTCGCAAATATGTCTAGCAAAACTATTAGCTTATGTTCGGTACCGTTAGTTCATTATTCATCTCTTCTAAATTCAAGAATACGCTCCAGGCTACGTTTATTTATAGTACCGTGAAACAACGTGCGCGAAAATTGTTTATAGGAGTAGATCTGATTCCCATAGTATTTTTAGATCAAGTTTACGAGTCCGGACTATTTAATTAGGTCGAATGTTAATAAATTGCGATTACGCAACAGGAATTTTGATTAAAGAGTAAAATAGTAAATGCTTATGAATGTTAGAATCAAAGATTATTATGATAATGTGTTTTTTGTTTTTAGTGCCAACGATGAGGCTGTCCGATGAATTTTGACTGTTATTTTTTGTCACAATGCAATGGGTTTCTTGCCAACGAGGAAGATTTGTTTTTAGAAATGTTTATGCAATGTAGTAGAGCCAATTAAATTTGGGATTTCTGTCCAAGTTTCTTATACTTTGGTCTATTTTAGCGTTGATTGAAGGAAAAAGGGGTGCCCTAAAGAGTTTGTTTCTAGAGTTACTTAAATATTTCTCTCGTTCTCCTAAAATATTCTGCTGTAAACTTTTTTATTTTCTAAGCCGTCGTGTTCCTCAGGTCCAAGATTTTTGTAAAATACATGTTCCAGGGATTTTATTGTAATGTTTTCATCTAGTTGTATTTTATTTTCTTTGTTATCTTTCCATTTTTTAATGACATTTTGGCACATTCTAATTTTATTGACTATTTCTAATTGTTTTTTTAATTTACTTTCGTTTTTGGCTTTTAACTTAACCATCAATGTTTAATAAATTACTAATCTTTTATTTTTCATTTTTGCACATATCCTGAACCTATTGGATCTGTAAAGTTAAGAGGTAACTAATATTAAGGCCAAACAAAATAGTAATGCAAAATTGAAAAGGCATCGTCTTGGTATATTCCACTTTTTACTTTACATTATTAATCTTAATAGTTGTATATTTTGTTACTAGATGTAGGACCTCTTTCCACATTTACATATTAAAAAATCGATAAATTCGCCTTTACCCACAACATCCCTCGTACATAATTCCAGTACTTAAATATACAGTTTATATATGGTTATATATGCATATAATTATTTGGTAATACATTTATACCAGCACTTATACAAATTCTATAAAATGGAATTTATTGCAGTTTTTAACTTATTTATTATTATTATTATTATTATTATTTATTTATTTTCCATAACATTATTTATATTTTTTCCTGCGTAAAAAGAAGGTTTTATTCCAGGAATTGGAATTTTACAGAATATTTAAACATTTTAGATCAGAGAAAACAATATCCACTAAACCCCAAAGGGCTCCCATCATTGGACAAGCCAAGGATCCTTTGATGGGGTTGATGCAGTCCTTTCGGGAGAAACTCCTATAAAAGACATGGTCCTCACTGTGGTCCCCACACCACACTTGGCAGGATGTTTGTGTAACTTTTCGATACTGCTTGTCCTCTGAAAATAAAAATATTAATAGTAAATTAGGTGTCATCTTACCAGGTTCATGTTATTCTCTGCTATACTCCTTTCGTCTGTCCGGTTTGCCGCTGCCCACATCCTACTGTCCCGTGGTCCAGTCTGCAGTTGCCAGTGTCCCTCCGTCCAGTACGCCTGGTGGTCTTCATTTGTGTGTGTCCTCTTCTTGGCCCTCCGCGACACTGTTGTTCCGTGATCAGGCAGTGTTTAGGCTGAGGCGGGGTGTTATGGGGTTCCTGGGTTCCTCTTCTTTTTACCTCAGGTTCAGCTACAGCTTACGCCAGAGCCAGCTAAGGTACCTGGGAATCCTCTTCATGGAGTTCTTCTTGGCCACTTAGTGATACTCTAACGGTTTCTGTGAGCAATATCTAGTTTCTGAGGAGCACAGAGACTCAGAAATTTCGATTTGCCCACAATTATCCTTGAGTATGTTAGTGCAGGAGCCCATGTCTTGGTCTCCTGTACCTTGTCCAGTTATTACGGATTGAAGGTGGATCGTAGTCTACCAGGTCACGTAAGTTTTCGTTGGGGTGATTGATGAACTCGGAGAGATTCAAGCGGGCTTTTATATCCGACTTGTGCTCGCCGAACCGTGACCCTGTGTTAAGATCGGTTTTCACGTGTAATGTAGACCGTAACCGGTATCTCCGTAAGCTTTCTCTATGTCTAAAAATTTCATTAGATTCCCTAATTTTTCGTTTATAAAATTCTGGAACCGATGCTAGAACCTTGCTTTCCTTTACATTTATAATATGGCCAGTGGTATGCTGGTATTCAGCTACAGCCGATTGAACAATTTGTTTGTTTTTAAAACATCGTTCATGTTCCTTAAGTCTAGTTGATATTGAGCGTCCTGTTTCTCCCACAAACACTTCTCCACAGGAGCAAGGAATATTATTACTTCGGCGGTTTAACTGAAGTACAATCTTCAATACACATAAGAAAATTGGACAATGCTTGCCAACGCCGAAAGATGTTTTGAAACAGAAGGACTATATACAATTTCTTGCTTCTGTAAAGAAGTGTATCTGGGAGAAACAGTACCTACCTCTACCAAAGATTTAGTTCACGTTTCGACGTGGTATTACAGCAATAGAAAATAAGTGGATCCATTATAGTGCGACTTCAGTGTTCATTTATCTAACGTACTTAATAATTTCTTTATTCCTGGAAGAATTTGCTTTAAAAATGTTTTAAAAAATCTTTTAATACTTAGCTCGGTGTGATTTGCAATAAAATGAATTTTTAAAGATTAATTTCCATTTCAGTTTTTTAGGAGGATTCAGTTTTCTAGGAGGATTCCAGAAGTAACTGTAGCATATTTCGGGTTGACTCTACATTATCCGCCATACAGACAGTACCATCTACAAAGCGAAGATATTAATATTTTCTCGTTGATATTAAATTCCAAACATTTCCATATTTAATCTTATGAATCGCAATTTTCTTATTTCTCCCACAATTTTAAATTTATTAGTGCAAATGTGTGTCGATGTTCTAATACTTTCTGTGGATGAGCACCACACATATAAGCATAAAGGTACGGTTGTTTTAAACATACCTTTCTTTAGGATCTTTCATTGATCGTAAATGTTCATTTTTAACCTACTTCAAAAAACGTGTATTTTTTTATGTATGTATATCGATTACTCCCCGTTGGTTTGACCAATGTGGATGAAATTTTTAGGGAATATTAAGGATATTACCGGACTGGTTCCATACATCGAAAAAATGGCGTATTGACGACCTTTTAACGGTTTTCACAATGTTACATTAAATAATATATACGTTCACCATTCTGTCAGTAGAAAAAGTATGTATGTTACCAATTTATATTGTATAATAAAACATATTTTTAAACAATAGCAGTGGCGTATATAAGGGGGAGGGTTGGGGGTTAAACCCCCTCAGATCCACTTTTATTTAAGCGAAAATGATAGAAATAGTACAAAGTAAGGAACTTTTTTTCGGAATTGGAGGATAAACCCCCCGAGAACCAATTTTATTTACAGTTATAATAAAGTAATGACTTTTTTTTGGTTGTTGAAAATTTTCGTCTCAAAACCCCTCCAAGCAATTGCTATATACGCCACTGTATAATGGTGTAATATACAGTGGACACAGTGGATATTTGTTAAACTTATTTTTTAGAATGAATCTCGTATAAATAGAAAAAGAAAGAAAAACCGACTTCAAAAAATGCACTAAAAAGTGAAAAATAATATTTTTGTTTCATCTGGAAAATTTTACTCTGTGAAGTCGGCGCTAAACTGATAATGACAGTAAGACATTATACTCGTGGTATTAGACATCAAAACACTCAATACATACATGTATTTTTCTCGGTAGGTAACTAAGGATAAATTGGGCGCTGACTTTACAGAGTAAAGGTAAAGGTTTTTGCTATAAATTCGTGATGTTTCATATTTGGATCTTCAGTGAGAGTGACTTCAGAGACCATCACCTACCTCTACTTAACATCAAATTAATACATGTTGACTATTAGCACGATTTCGGATCACAAACGAAATATGTGAATAGATCGTTAAAAGGATAGAAACTACCCTCTTTTAGGTTTTTTAAATTTCACTAACTTTATTGTTTATATCGTCGTTACATGGCCTCTTTATTGATGTTAACCGAACTTGTCGAGTTCCACTGAAAATGGCAAAAGCCTTATTAACCAATCAATATATTTAGATGTTTTTATTTTTACATGTCATATCATTCTAAAAAATGTACCTATTGTTTTATGTTAGTTGAGATTCTGGCATTATAAACAGGGTAAAAATATGAGGTCTTTTTTCCCTTGTTTTTTCCCCAAAGATTGACTAGTGGCATAAGACTGCTCATAATATAAGTCTCATAATATAAGTCAAGATACCTGCTTGTGTAGTCTGAAATCTTAACTAGGAATTACTTTTTGCTTCATTGTTGTACTTTCTGCCTTTTGAAAGTTACAGGATCTGAAAGAAATTCTTGTTTTTTTTTTTGTGAGAATTACGATATTTCGGTTTACGATTGTTTTATACCAGATCGACTTTCGTAAATTGGATTTTGTTTTTCAATTTGTACCAGTTCAATTGCAGGATATTCAATAAACAAATTAGCAATTTTTGCAAAAAAAATCATACAAAAATCAACATTTAAAACAAAAAATATAAAATAACATTAACAATTCATTGGGCCACCTCTCACATGCTTCGACAAGACCACGATCTGGTATTCTTGCTAAGCAGTTTTCAATTGCCAATGTCAGTGTTATCTCAAAAGGTATGCCAAGAAAATATTAATGTCATTTTCTAATTTTTTTATTAAATGTAAAATTTGTGTATCGAAAATCCTGGTGTTGAATTAGCAAAAAATAAAATGTTTAACAAAATTGAATTAAGGTTTACTTTATTGTTTATTCGCAGGCGAATAGAAATGTATGGTAATTTATCAAAAGGTAATATCATACACGACAAACTTTACATACATTTTCTGATAGATACAAATTTCAAGGTTTTAGAAAATAAATACATTTTTTTGGTTTAAAGAAAATCACAATTTAAGTAATGGTACTTGGTGTATAACAGTGAGTTGATCATGTTGCATGATTTTGACATTATAAAACAATATTTTTTCAGGCTATGTAACTTCCAAAACGCACAAGGTACAACATCGAACCAAAAACAATGGATAGGGTCCTTCAGAGAACAAAAATAGGTTTATCTAACCTTTACTCACTATCACTTGTCAAATATGGAGAGAAAAACATATCTTCATATTTTACCCTGTACCCTGTATATGTTAACAGAACACCGAGGAACATAATATGTGTGATAACTTTCTTAGTAAGTATAAAAATTAATGTGCAAAGTAAAATAAAAAATCGGCAAATTCACTTTGCCCGGAACTTCCCTCTTGATGATTCTTTCCAATTTAGTTCCAGTACTTAGTCATTTAGTAACACATACATACTGTCTTTTCAAACGTTTTTATTTGGCGCCATTTTGTTCCATGATTGAATACCTACCAATATTTTACCAGTTTCTTTCTACCTATGCTACACTTGATTTTTGGGCATAATTTAAAATAAATTCAAGAAGTACTTTTTACATTGGCACAGACCGCCATTTTGTTCCGCCCTCTTGGATTTTTACCAAAATTTTACCAGTTGATTCCTTCAATACTTGTTTTTTGTGCAAAAATTGAGATAAATTGGATAAGTAATAATATTTAACAAAATATTACCAGGTAATCTGCATATGACCCTTAATTTTTGACCAAAATTTAAAGTCAATCGGGTAAGTAGTATTTAAGCTATGCCGCGGAGACACAGATAGACAAACAGGCAGATCGACGGAATCCAGAAAACATGTTTTTCGGTATCTAAAACATAAAGATCTGCAAAAATCTCAGAGGGTGATTTTTCAGAAAATTTAAATATATTGATACATTATATAAATTTTCCGTGGAATGACCGTTTCAAAATGAGTTCGGTGTATATTTGGAGATGCTTCCTAATCATTTTTAAATTAGTTCAATATTAATTCAATATGAATTAGATCCACACCTACTTAGAAACATTACTGTGCTGTACAGATTAAACATAATGTTTTGAGTTTACTACCATTCTTGATTAGGAAACCTAACATTTATATTTAAATAAAATAATTACCCCAAGTATTACTTATTAAAAAGAATAATAGAAATAATAAGGCGTTTTTTATGGGCGATTAACCTTCTGTAAACGACTAATGGGGGCACATTCTGCTCCGTATTACATAATAAAGCTCAGAATATATTAGAATAATAATGACCCATTTTTAACCTTTTATGTAAATGTCGGCATATCTAAATATCTCTCGGTTATATTAATGTTTCTAGTTTTATAATTTAAGATTTATTGTCGTTTGGTTGATGCGTAGATGACATATTTCTGACCTTAATAGTTTTATACGAAGTAAAAATAAACATTATATAGTTATCTGTAACTGCATCAAAAACCTGGGAATTAAAACGGAATATATTTTTCTTCGTATTTCATATTATCAAATTTTATATATTTTAAGTCACTCCGTGATAAGCGGTGTTTACATTTACAAGTAACTCTACTATATATATATATATATATATATATATATATATATATATATATATATATATATATATATATATATATATATATATATATATATATATATATATATATATATATATATATATATATATGTGTATATATATATGCATATATATAAATATATATATATATATATATATATATATATATATATATATATATATATATATATATATATATATATATATATATATATATATATATATATATATATATATATACATATATATGTATATACATATATACATATATATATATATATATATATATATATATATATATATATATATATATATATATATTTATATAAATATAAAAAAATAAAAACAACGTCGAACAAATACAAATTTGTTCGACGAAAAGACCTCGAAGGAGTCGCACACAAGAAAATGTAATTAATATCTTAGCATGTTGAATTTAACCCCTTTTAGACAACAGAACAATCTCTACGTATTTGGAAATAGCTTGGATTAAAAATATTTGAATAGATATTTGCTAAAGTACGGCTCTGCCTCTTAGGTTTATTTAATTTTTATTACAGTCTGGCTACATCCGAGTTCATAGAATCAGTGACTAATGATTTAATTTTTTGCTGATATTCTTTTGGGAAAGAATTCGGTTTAAATGACTAATTGTAACTCCTTAATAGAAATGCATGTTTTAGACCCATTCTCATTTATAATCAACTTTTTAAGTCTGAATCCTACGAAAGCGTAGAAGGGCCACAATTTTTTTATTTTTATTTTTGTAACAAATTCCGACTTCTATCTCGGAATTCCGACTTCTATCCCGGAATTCCGACTTCTAACTCGGAATTCCGACTTCTATCTCGGAATTCCGACTTCTAACTCGGAATTCCGACTTCTATCTCGGAATTTCTATCTGCGTTGTAATTAATACGCGACTGCTTATAAGCGCAATTACTTTTTTATACTCTTTTAACGTCAAATGAAGCGATCATTCTAAATGAAATTAATATTTTAATTATAGGGATCAGGATGAAGCTAAGTAAAACTACAAGAAATTTATTAACTGTGCATAAAGTCCAAATTAAAAAATAATGACTGGGTCGGTTCCGATGGCTTGAATATGGTTGACATGACAAATAAAATCTTGTACTTTGCTTTATCTTTTTCATAGATAGTAGAAATAATAAAACGCCATTTAGTAAGAACATCTGATCCATATTATGTTAAAAAGATGCAATAGCATGGAGGGGCTGCACGCATTTTCAGATATATATATATATATATATATATATATATATATATATATATATATATATATATATATATATATATATATATATATATATATATATATATATATATATATATGTCTCCTCGCTCTTCATCAAGGCTTATCGTCATTTACTCCCAAGTATTGTTATTTTCTTTTCCCAATTTACCAACTATTTACTATTATACATAAAATTTAAATATAATTATTATTGTTTTTCTTTTAGAAGAAAAGAAATATATTTGTTTAAAAAAATATCTTTTTTTTGAGTAAATAACTAGCACCTATACATTATGCATCCTCTATTAAAGTAACTTATATTTCGTTAAAAGATTATTCATTAAACTTTATTTTTCAATTTCGTTATTATTCATTCAGATTAAATTTCATCAAATTATAAAAGATTTTAGGTTGACTTTTTCAAGTAAGGAGAGGAACAGAACTAATCAGTTACATTCTATGGATGATACAAAGTATAATAACTAAAACAAAGTCAGAAAAACCAAATTTCCCTGATACCTGTTAAATAAAATATTATTCGAGTAAATTTACTTGTTTTAAAACGCTTTTATTAGTTTCGTTTGATTTTCACCCACTTTATAACTCCAGATTACAATCGATGACCATGCAATGATTTGATAAGTTTGTCCCATTATCCTGAACAGGATCATCAGATTAAAAAAAATTCATCTCGGATAGTGACCGTAGAAAATGGCTACCATATAAAAGGAAGGCAGCAGGCGCGCAAATTACCCATTTTCGGCACGGGGAGGTAGCGAAGAAAAATAAATTATAGTTTGACAAAACTAAAAAACAGGCTCTAATAGTAAACGGAACTAAAAAGTAAAAAAAATTATAGTTTAAAAAACTAAAAAACACGCTTTAATAGTAAATTGAACTAAAAAGAAAAAAAATTACTTTTGTAAAAAAGCGTAGGGTGCCTTTATGCCATATATTCATACTGACTTTACTTTCAGAAATTATACCGATAAAATATTTATAACTGATATCAGACCCACGCTGTTTTCACAATGACATTATTTTTCTTGTTAATCACAAGAAAAATAAATTATAGTTTGACAAAACTAAAAAACAGGCTCTAATAGTAAACGGAACTAAAAAGTAAAAAAAATTATAGTTTAAAAAACTAAAAAACACGCTTTAATAGTAAATTGAACTAAAAAGAAAAAAAATTACTTTTGTAATAAAGCGTAGGGTGCCTTTATGCCATATATTCATACTGACTTTACTTTCAGAAATTATACCGATAAAATATTTATAACTGATATCAGACCCACGCTGTTTTCACAATGACATTAATTTTCTTGTTAATCACTTTATTCTCGTCCAAAGGGTTTTTTTAGTTCAGTTTACTATTACAGCGTGTTTTTCAGTTTTGTAACCTATAATTTATTAAAATTCCTCCACAAATGAAGACATTGATATTTTATGAAGTTTGAAAACAAAAATCTGTAACATGATTTCAACAAAAAAAAATTGTTAGCAAATCACATCCTCATAAATCAAGTTTCCGTTGTAGTTCTTATTTCTAACTTTGTGAAAGGACATCAATCTATCAAAACAGATACAGGAACACAGTGAAAAGTTAATCATAATTTTGATTGTTTCTTCAAGCACCTTATTTTCTTTCTTATAGCTTTATCTATTCAGTAAACCTCTTTACAAATAAAGAGCGTTCTACTGACAAGGTACAACTCAATTATCGTAGTTGCAATTTTTTTTCGTGTTGATCACACCCAACAAAAGGAATAGGTATTTATTTTAATTTGTCTAAAATATCAAAATGGGTACCTTGATATACGTGGTTTGCTGACAAAATATCTAATACAGTAGACTATATTACTGATTATAGCCTCTTTGACTAATATTCCCAGTCATTTACGTTTTTTATTTATTAAGTTTCATTACCCGTTTTGCATCTTCTTCTACTTGTCGTAAAAGTTTGTAATAGACATCATTAATATATTGGAATGACTCGGCAGGCCGGGGTCTTCTACCCTTAAGGACCTCACTGCCACTTTTATGCATACGATATATTATTATTAGACCCATTGACAACAACTCCCAATTAATATTTTGACTACCTAGTTTTGTCCGGGACCTGGGACATAACATGAAAATATGACTTTTTTCGTTCAATAAAATTTGTTCCAGTTTTCTAATCATGTCACGTTTATTCATAGAGTTGTTATTTCTTGACACATTGGTAATTAAATTAATTGAATTTTTCCTACTTTACTAAATTTAATTTGAATTTTCTACGCTTTCCGAAACCTGCTGCTACATTAATTCATAATATATATTATTTCCAGACATCGGGGTAACAGTCCCCTAAAAATATTTTGCCTTGCATCCGAGGGAGTCTACTTAGGGTAAAATATACTTTTTTCTTATTTATTAAAATCTATTTAAGTTATCTACTCTTTAGAGATTCGCTGCACTTTGTATTTATACTTTATATTGATTATAGATATGTTGGTAAAAGCATCCTATAAATAGTTTGGCTTGCATTGCCGTCCAAGGTGTCGCTACAAGGGATAGAATTTAATAAATTATTTATTTTTTCCTCATTTATTAAAATTTCTTTGTCTTCTACACCTTCAGGGGTTAGATTTTATCATACTAGATACTATTTCTAGACATTTTCAGCAATTAATATTTTACACAAGTCATAAATGTCTTTATCACAGAAAACCCTAATATAAGTCAAAATTCCGAGTTAGAAGTCGGAATTCCAAGATAGAAGTCGGAATTCCGAGTTAAAAGTCGGAATTCCGAGAAAGAAGTCGGAATTCCGAGGTAGAAGTCGGATTTCCGAGTTAGAAGTCGGAATTCCGAGATAGAAGTCGGAATTTGTTACAAAAATAAAAATAACAAAATTGTGGCCCTTCTACGCTTTCGCAGAATCCATACCACGTTGTTCTTCATTAGTAAAGACTGGATTATATGCAATATATATATATATATATATATATATATATATATATATATATATATATACACATACACAATATATATATATATACGTACATGTTTTTTAAAATGTATTCAGGATACATGCAAGAAAGTACATAAATATGCAGTAATAAAACTACTAAATTTTGATTTTATGAATTAAATTTTCACCAAATTGGGAGATTTAGTATTGAATAAAAATAAATTAAAGTTGTATATACTTGATTAAATCACCTAATTTAATTTTTCCATATCATTTTATATCAAACTTATATAAATATTAATGTGAAAAATTATGAAACGCACTACTTATTATGTGTGCTTCAAGGTTTTTAACTAAAAAATTGTGGTGTCTATCACCAAGGACATGCTTGTACAAAGAAAACGATCTTTCTACATCTACTGAAGATATAGGATAAAATTTCAATTTCGAAACTAAGGCAGGTTCAATAGTCAAATTATTTACCTGCCTTAAAACCATAAAACCAGTGTTTTTTTCTATTAAACTTTCTTATTTTGCCACTACTATTTTACCTACTTCACCTCGTATTGTTTGCAATTTTGTACAAATGCTTATATCCATCGACTCAGGTAGACTTGTACACGATTTTTCTAGTTGCAAAATACTCTCTGCTAGAAATCTATAGTTGCACTTAATATACATTAACTGTTGTTCCACCTTAACATTTTGAAATATTCCTTTATACTTGTGAATACACAGTGAGTCATCGTCAGACGCTTGTGAAATTAAGTCTTTCAATTTTTGAAATTCATCTGCATAAAATATTGCCGCACCAATCCAGGTGCTCCATCTTGTTACGACAAACTCAGGTGGTAATGGTATTCCGGGCAAATTTGCCTGCTGCACTCTTAATGGGGTCTTTATGAATATTTTTTACATTTGCTATTGGGTTGTTGACCAACATTCCGCAACCCCATTTAATCCGTGAGCTAGACAAGTTACATGAATTAAAATTTCATAAAATATTTTTAAATTCTGTCCTGCCTTTATCACATACGGCGCAGCAACGGATACAACTCGTCAAGAATTTTATCTGTAGGAACTGAATTCGGCAAAAAAAATGTGTTCATGTTTCTTGAATAAAACGGGTAACTGTAAGATTGTTCGTT
This sequence comes from Kuschelorhynchus macadamiae, assembly GCA_030620095.1. Lineage (NCBI taxonomy): Eukaryota > Metazoa > Arthropoda > Insecta > Coleoptera > Curculionidae > Kuschelorhynchus > Kuschelorhynchus macadamiae. The sequence continues at coordinate 62,440 of JAUTXW010002012.1, forward strand.
TTTTCTAGTTCTTGTACTCTTGTGAGGTAAGCTTTTCCAAGTTCTTCTTCTGCAAGTTTTCCGATCCTTAAATTAGCTATGTAACGACCACACGAGTCAGTTGTTTCGACTACCACCATATACATATAGTTACTTTCAATTTCGTTCTTTATATCATCTAGCATGGTACCACACACTTTTCCAACGACGTTTTTTTCTTGATGTTGATTCATCTGGGGCATTAAATTTTGAGTATTTTTGCAAAAAAGCCCTAACTTACGGGTTGACCAACTTGTTTAAAGGAATATCAGCAGCCAAATACATTTTACACAGATCTTCGTTAAATTCTGGCCGGCCATGCTTTTCGTTTTTCAAAGTCTCAAAAGAATGCTTCAACGTTGACTGGATGGGACTAGACTTCATCTTGTTAACCTTAGCAATGTGAGAAATAATCACTACTTTCGCTTTCACTTTCACTTTCACTTTGTTTGAGAGAACGAAACTAACTGCGGCTACGACAAACAACCTCAATAATACTGGTAAACTGTAGCAAATGTGAACAAATAATATTTTATTTTAGTTTCTACATCTGACCAAGAAGACCCACAGACTATTGCAATTTCTTAATAAGAGAATGGTTTATTACTTTATCGTCCTCTTAAGGAAAACCCAATCTATATCGAGTTCAGATGCCGCATTTCAGGCGCCTCAACGTTCACGAGGCACCGCGGCGAGCGGCCATAAAATGTAACAAAATAACAATCCCAAAACATGCTTAGATATGCAAAAATGCATATAGGCAAAATGCATAAAATCCGGACTTTATTCATTATGTTTTCACGGAAAAAGATTTGGATCATAGACTACATTACTCTCATTGGCTCTTAATTAAATAATATGTGGATAGGTGAAGCTACGTTTAATAACAACTTAAACTTGCATAACGTGCAGTAACGATATGTAACCAATCTTCTTTAGATGCAACCGAGGAATCAACAATGCACGGAATTCGGTCCAAAATCAAGGTTGGTGGAGCATTTATGTCTGCTGAAAAAAGGCGGAAGAATAACCCTTTATATTTATTGAAGGGACCCTTTATATTTATTGAAGGGATCAATGGAAATAGATATTTAAATTTTTTGCAGAAAAACTTGCCACTTCTTCTGGAAGATGTACCACTGAAAATCAGACGGAATATGTATTTTTGACAAAACGGATATCCAGCACATTTTTCGGCCAATTTTAATGAATTTCTGGACATCTGCCGACACCTTAACATATTGTAAAAGTATTCGCTGGAAATCTGGCAGGGTTTGGTAGATACAGGGGGTAGATGACACTTCTTTGATATAGCTGTACTAATCAAATTAAAGAGAAAACACTTTTTTATAATTAAGTTTTTTTTCCTAAAGCTGTGCGATAACTAGTTTTTGAGATAAAGCCGATCTCCTTTCTTGTTGCCCATCCTGTACACGGGATCTATTTTTGAAATAATGCAACTAATATTTTGACTGAAATCGTATTAGACTAATTATGTAATCTTTCGCAGCACGATTTCAACAATCCTAAATGTCTTCTTTATTTGCAGGCCCCCCTCGGTCCCGCCTCCAGGATGATTCTACAGGGTAACCGAGGTGGGAGGTTCATAACCAAAGTCATTACTCTGGGAGCCCTCTGGGCTCTAGTTGTCTACACTGCTATACAATTTAGATCAATCAAGCTAGATGTTCCTATGCCACATTTAAACAGTAGATATCTCCTACAAAAAAGGTAAGAATTAATTTATTATACTAATGCATAACATTTATTAAATAGATTAGCCCCAGAAGGTTACACTTTATTAACTTTGACATTGTTTGGGAAGTGTCTTAAAGATAGGCGGACCCGAAAAAGAGGTAGATGGTGTGGGATTAGAGGTTTCTTGCCCTTCTGAAGAAGAGCCGGGAATATTCGATCTGGTCTCACAGTCCTAAATGGATAAAAAGCACATGTTGCCTATTTATAATAGTGTCTACTATAGCGCCCCTAATTGCCTGCTCCTATTTGAGATTCCTGCCGAGGAACTGCATCTATAGATTTTGACAGAGAGTCTGGAAAAAATTTTTCCATGAGCATGCGGACAGCCTCCTGTGCGGTGAAGGCATACCTATGCAGTACGCCCCACGCTATACCCTTTGCCACTGTAAAGCAACCTTAAAGATTTGACCGATATCGTATCATCTTCTTGACTGCAATTTTTATAAATAGAAGTATCCCTTGTTAAGGTGCTTTCTTAGCTGGTAGTATCCAGTCCTTTGCAAAACGAAAGTTTCTCATCGATTTGCAACTGTTACTCTTCAGAAATTTTTTTAAATTTCTATTTACGACGAAAGAGATTTATCTACCTCATTATTGTTTTTATATAACTATACTATTTAGCATGGCTTTGCGCGAAATTACCCAAATTACCTTTCTTTTAATTTATTCCAGTCTTGAACAATCATATTTTCTAACTTCGAATTTGAAGTTGTAACAACACCGTAAATAAATATAACACAAAACAGTCAAGTTAACTGCAAAGGAACTCACCGGTTGCTGCGAAATCCGCGAAAATAAAAGTAAACAACCACCGCAAACTAAACGACACGTGGGTGTAGTGTACTGCGCCTGTAATTCACCGAGAGCGTTGTATGGCGCTGGGCTCGACGTCATCGGGTACGCGTTGTCATGGCAACATAGTAGGAAAATCGTAAATTAGACATAGCACTTCCAGCAAAGTGAAAGCGGTTTGCGCCACTGTTATAGTTATAATAAAGTTCGATTGAAAGTTTTAAAAAGACATGCCGCTAACGGACAAGTAAAATATTTATTAGAGATGTACAGTTTATTTTTTACCAATTAGGTGAATAAATGAATGTAAAAACCAAAATTTTAAGAGATATATAATAAATATAGTTAGATGATTGCTTGTTTATTTTCCATGGTGAAGTAGAACTTCACCTACTTGAATAGCCGCCACTGTATTATACGTTGTGCCGTCTAAGAATAGGTGGCTAATTTCTCAGAAGCAAAGAGAGGCACTCTCCCAAAGTACTTCACAACAGATACCGGAGTATCTAGAATCCTGTAGCAATTATTGACATATAATTAATTTAATATTTGCCATGGTTTTTCCACCAATTCGCCCAATTCAACAAAATAGCTCTTTCAAAATTAATGAATACTCGAAGGAGAAGGATAAATTTATGTTTATTGGGAAGTTATATATTATATATATATATTTGAATAGTAATCTATTTTAATGCATTTTTAGCCATATCCAAACTTTAGTAAGTTTTTGTGATATATACTTAGTAATATGTTCCACTAAATGTATCAATAAAGTCGTTTTGGAGCAAACTGTCATCAAATAAGTTTTACATAACTGATTTTGCAAAAAATACATCACAAAGTATAAAATTCATAGTGAATCATTTTAATTCGTGCGTCGCAACGCGGGCCAAGCGCCATAAATCCTTCTTAACTGTAGAATTTAGAAGTACGTAGGAATAATTTTCAGATATGCGTAACTATAACCCTACCCTATAAATTATGTGAGGGCGATCGACGATAAACTCCAAAGTTTTCTTCCAGTAGATTTTGGACTGACTGATGGTTTTGACTGAATGACTGCATTAAAACTACCTGGATCGATTCCGTTATGTAAGCAATGTAGTATGGGATCGTACTTTAGATATTTATGTTTTTAATACAGATTTGAGGTTCTAAGGAAAACAAGTAATGATAATGTATGATATGTTTACATTAATTTAATCAAATAAAACAAATTTTTAGATACTGCTCATATATATCTTGATTTTTCAGCAAGTTGGTGAGAGAGCTGTACTGCATCAATATACGTGATTTTTTTTAAATGATCGTCTTGTTACCGAGATCTTTCAACTCTATTTTTTGTATTGTTTTAATGCGTATTTTTTCTAGCAAACCAATATTTTTTTCAATAACATTTCTAGACGATGGGGTGAGTGCGCCCCATATTCTTATAATTTCACTGGAAACTCATCGCGCAATCTAACGGAAAAGGCAGAACAAGATCTGCCGGGCCATCTAGGTTCCATTTATAAGATTATTCTATATCTAGTTCTATTTTGTTGTGGCTATCCTCATCTGAATTAATTATAATAGGTTTAATTATATGGTCCAAACTAACATAGGAATTTTCTACAGGGAATACATGATGGAATTTTTTCAACTACCTGGGAGAATAGCATTAACATATTTTTTATTTATTCTACAACACTACACCTTAAAGTCGGAGAAATATTTTCAGACATAATCTTTGATTTTAATTGGTGCCCCATTTGCTCTATGGGGTTAGAAACGCAATAGTAGGGTGGCAGGCATATGTCCCATTTTCTCTGCCAATGCATCACAAACATACACTTTTTTATACAGGTTGCCTTTAAAACATCTAAAAGATAACTATTTTATAACATACCTCAAAATATATATCATTCGCCGCCATGTAGTTTTGAATCTCCATTTTCGTATTATTTGAGCCTTGAGCCTTATATAATTGGCGATTGTGAGGAGTGTTTGGTAAAAGACAATTCTTGGTTCATTCCTCAAAATATTCTTTGCAGAAAGCCGCAAGGCATTTCAGACCCAACCGTTGACTGACTCTACATGTAAAATGGTTATCCGTTTCCGTTTATTTGAACGAGCTTTTGTTTTATACCTACTGGAAGAATCGATCTTTCTTTGGATGTCCCATTGAGGTAAATTAATTGACGATTTTCAGAACGGTATTTTATTATCTATGTCATATACTCAAGACACAATTTTTATGATAGCTGAGATGCCATAAGTACTTGCTTTTTGTCAATTGTGCTCTACCTGAATTAGTGTGCCGTTGCTTCAGAGTTTCTAATATAGGGATACGTTGCTCTTCGAAGAAGGTGTTGACTTTGCTCCTTATATGTCAGAGGTCACTCTGCATGGCGTATTTAGGGTGGGCAAAGGGCCCCTTAGAAAGGCATGCTAAATACGCTACTGGAGGTATCTTAGTCAAATCACATGTTTCACTCGCACTAGCACTAACGTTAAGTCTTGTGTTAATTAAAGCGCTATAAACAGTCTTCACAATTTACCTAATATCGACAGATAAATGCTTTTTTTTCACTGGAACACTAGAAGCAGTACCATAATATCAGAACATCTTTTTATATCTACTACAAAAAGAATTTTAGGTCTTTTATACCTAGAAATTATTACAATCCGGCTCTCTGAACTATTTATGTTTGTTTATTTCCAAGCTCTTGTCACAATGGGTTTTATTACAGTCATTCAGCCAAAAACATTTTTCCTGAAATTTACTCTATAATCCGTTTCAGAATTATTCGTTGATTTCTTTACTGCAATAAAATTTATTTGGTAATCTTAGCCGTAAAACCCTTCCATAAATTAGCTACCTAATAAACGTCTATTGTGTAGGCACGAGATTCTTTAGTAGACTCTTAAAAGGGTGCGGGTACGGATTTTGCCCCCATAATAATAAGAGAGGGAATTTTCACTTGTTATTCTTAACGAAAAAGAACAGGTGTAAAAAAAACTTTTCATATTATTATATATTATTATTAATTATGTACAAAACTTAAAAACTATATTTTTAATTTCATAATAGGATAAAATGCATTTTTATTCAACTTACTCTAACCTACTCTATATTCAGTTCCATTTCACTTTCGCCTATGCCTAAATTAATTATTAAGGGCTTAACACTACTATTTAGAAAATTATAAGAGTCTTTTTTATATGTCTAACAGAATTTTTCCCGCTATGCACATCTATCACACGTACTTAGTGTGGGAGAAGTGTTTTCTCTCCTAATCATGGCTTTTAATTCACGCAAGATATGTTCAATCATATTAAAAATACAATAATATGCAGGGAGGCGCAAAACTGTATGACCAGAGACACTAGCAAGGTTGTCACAAATATATTCTTTTTTAATATCATATACTTTTAAAATATTTAAAAGATCTTTTTTGCATGTTTCTTCGAAATATATATCATTTTTGTCATCATATAGTTCTGAAGTTCTCTTTATGAATTGTTTGAAGTCGGCAATTTATTGATTTGGGGGCTGTGGTAGCTAGAGTTATCCATCACAATTACACTATTTTTTGAAATATTTGGAAAAAAAAATTTGAAAATTGGTTTCAAATCATTTTGCATCTGTATCTTGATAATAATCCAAAGATGAATTGGCTATGTTCTTCGATAGATAGTAACAAACGGTTTGGAATAAAACCATTTTCTAAACCCGCATGCAAAATTTTAATCCCCTGTACTTTATTTGAGAAAGCTTTGGTTTGGCACTTACTTGTTGAATCGTTCCATGCTTTCTTCGGAGTATCATGGGTATTAAACCATGTTTCGTCAAAATATATGACGATTTTCTGCCTAATTCTGCTGTATGGAATTTAAATAATCTCGACGACATACTTGTAATTGCTGGGATTCCATTAAACATTAAAACCCATTGCTTTAACAATTCTCCAGAGACTTGTTCTGCTATATTAAATGTTAATATCGTCTACTGTAAGTACATTGTGTAGATAATCTATTGTTTGTTTATTATACATGTCATACATTTTTCTTCGAATTAACTCTTTATCAGCTTCTTCAATACATCTAAATTTGGAGGTGTCAGGCCGTTGATCCCTTGGTGTAATGGTTTTGGTTTTTTTTGATATACTACTATTACCATGATTTGTCCATGGCCGCGACAGTTTTTTCAAAACTTGAAAACACAATAACACTGCTCTAATTGAAAAAATAACAGATATTTTACTAAATGCACAGTCTGAGAAACACACAAATACTAATATAAAAGAGATTTTATATTAGTATTTGTAGTTAAACATTTTATGATTCAGATCTGTATTCAGGTAGCCAATATCTATAGGGTTTTATGGTTAAGGGTATCAGGTAAATTTTATTGCAGCCAAGAAATCAACGAATAATTCTGAAACGGACTTTACCTGTTGCTTATTTCGAAGGAGCAGGTCAAACTGTTAATGCTATTGACCTTAGGCTACTGGTTCTTTATTTGTTTTTGTTGGTTGAATTTTTAATCTTTTGATTTTTTAATATTTCTATTTTTGTGTCAATTTTTTATAAAAGAGCTCCTGTCCATTGGCTCCTATCCTCACCAGGTTATTCCAGATGTCCTATAACAAGGGCATTTTTCCTAAAAGCTGAAAATCTGTTCGTGTACAGCCTGTTCCCAAAAAGGGATCTAAAACTCTTCCCTCTAACTATAGACCCATATTCCTCCTCCCAAATATAAGTAAGGCAATGGAGAACTATATCAATATTGAACTTTTAAATTACCTCGAAAGGTAAAAATATACGTTGGGCAATACGGCTTCCCCACCAAAGTTCCACATGAGATCTTCTTACCTTTCTAATCCAAAAATTTGTACTTGGATTGCCAGTTTTTTTTCAACAGAAGTATTTCTGTAGTGGTTGACGGCCTTTCATCAAACTTTCACCAAATCAACGCAGGCGTTCCACAGCAATCCTATTCACAGCTACGCTGACGATAGCACACTCCACTCCAATATACAATTTCCCAAACCTGTCACCAAGACTGAAATTGATGATAGGATTAGAGTAATGACTTTATACCTAAACGATGACCTCATTAAAATCGTAGAATAAAGAACAAAGAACCTTGTCCAGTTTAACGCCACTAAGTCACAATCTTGTATACGATCTCACAAATCATCTCCCAATACCCACACCATTCAAATGAATAGTCAAATGCTAGAAGCCAAAGATTTCTTTAGCCTAGTCGGTATCAATTTTCAGAAAGATCTTCGCTAGCATGATCACATCACCTCAATTGCCACAGCAGCCGCGAAGAAATTGGGTTTTCTTTTCCGCACTCGAAAATACTCCTTCTGCCAATCTGTTTACCCCTTTAGGTTTCGCAAATCAGAATTTGCCTTGAGTATTACTCGCACATATGGGGAGCAGCTTCTCCTTTAATCCTCAATATTTTTGACTCTGTCCACAGAAGTTCTTTCATCTGACTGATGATCCCAACCTCACAAGGAAGCTTGCATCACTAGAGCATCGTCGAATTGTTGATGATCTGTCTCTGTTTTACAGATACTACGACGGATTCTGTTTTGATGAAATATCATCTATTGTGCCCTCCTTAGTCATTCCTACTAGGAGCACACGATAATCCATTAATTACCTAGTAAGACCAATGAAACGCATATTTTAAAACAATGTCACGGTTTAATATAACAACCGAATTATCAAATTATCAATATATAAACCAAAGAAATACATTTTTTAAATACAATCATCCATCCAATTTAAACGAATGAAACTAATTTGCAGTTAAATTTCAATAATCAAATACAAGTATTGCAACAATACGTTACACATATAGAAAAATACATAGATAAGGTCACATGAGAATCACTCTACGTATAAATATTAATTTCTTACTCAATGGACACACTTAAAACCCTCAATATTGTTGGAGACTCTAGATACCTCAATTTTTGCTCACCTTGAGGAATAGATGCACCAAGACTGAATGATATTTTATGTATTTAGTTGTAGACAGCCTGGGGTCGAGATTTACTCCTATAAGGCATTGCAGTTTTTATAAGTAGTTAGTTACATCACGGTGACCTTTACAAAAATCGAGGTTGTCACTTTTACGTGGTTTTCAATTTATGAAACTTGATTGATTGATTAAATATTAATTACATAGAATATTAGAATGTGAGTGGTATTTTGCTCTTAGAGGCAGGGGTTACAAAATCGCTCGGAAGGCGTATTTTTCGAATAGGCAAGAAAATAATACCTATTACCTATTTTATTCCTTACCTAACTTAAATTATATTGGTTTATTTTATATACAGAATAGTATTTATAAATTAAAATATGTTTAAAATAATTCTTGACGGCTTTTGTGGCGAAATATTTTGAAGTAAATTAAGCTACCTAATTATTGTTGTACCCGAAATGAAATTGTTTAGATACGAAAATTTTGGGACGACTGGATAAAACACCATATTCTTAAGCATGGCGGCCCAAAATAGGTGGTTCACAAAGGGACACATCTTAACTGCTTGTTAAAGCCGTGTTATTTATGAAAAACTTAATTTCTTGACACATTATTTGCGTATTTTTTAACTATACGAAAATATTCAGTATCATAAAAAAAAATTAGGATAATATTTAAAAAAAAATTAAAATGTCCTGACCTATCACCTGACCCTTACAGTATGCCTTTTGCAATGTTGTCATCTTCCCTGCACGATCTGTACTCTTGTGCTAGGCCAATCAATCCTTTGAGAGTGATACGGTAACACTGGCCGACACTAACACAGGCCAGCTCATTATTTTCACAATGGAAATACCCTCCCAATAATAAAAAAAATATTCGGAAAGCCCTAATATGTACCATTTTTTAATAGCCTAATTAGAACCTTTTATATTGGCAGATAAACAATTTTATTGTGGGGCGGCTAAAATGGGTCCATTTTACAACGGAAAAATTACCTAGACTGGGTTGTTTACAACATTTGACATAAAATAAACGTTAAACATCACTCTTCTGTTGAGTTTCGAATTGAGTGTATCGATAAGCAAGTGTATGTGAAGACGAGAATGTCGAGTCAAACGAGTCGAAGTTGCAAAATTTCTCCTGACAAATTTTGTTATATTTGTGGAGAATTTCTGGTGAAATCACAAGCCAGGCCATTTTCCGAAAATGTAAAAAAGCCTACTTTAAATATTTTGGTGGGTTAATTGGGGATCAAGATAAGCGGTGGGCTCCCCATTTGTGCTGTATTAGTTGTAGTATATCATTGGTGCAGTGGATGAAGGGAAAGAAAAAAGTATGCCTTTTGCAGTTCCAATGGCGAGAACCCACCAATCATTCTGACAATTGTTATTTTTTCCTGACAAAGACTGAAGGTTATTCCAAAAAGAGAAAGCATAATATAGAATATCCAAATTTGCAATCTGCCATACGACCTGTTCCTCATAATTCAAGTTTGGCAGTGCCGATTGCGCCTTTAAATTGACAAGCTATTGATTTGGGAGGTAATGGAGATAACGCATCATCAGGCAGTTCAGAAGAACAGTGCACCGATCCCACTTTTACTACAGGTCCCAGTTCCGGCGAGACACATTTAATTGTTCAAAGTGAATTAAATGATTTAGTACGTGATTTGGGGTTATCCAAGCAACAGTCAGAACTGCTGGGTTCCCGTCTTAAGGAATGGAACCTATTGGCCAAAGAAACAAAAATTACGAATTTCAGAAAAAGAAATGCTATGTTTTCTGAATTCTACAGTATGGAAAAATCGTTGTGCGCGTGTACTGATATAGACAGTTTAATGCAGGCACTTGATATTGAACATTCTCCCCGTGAGTGGGGCTTATTCATAGACTCATCTAAATATAGCTTAAAAGCTGTGTTATTGGATAATGGGAATTTAAAACCCTCTATACCAGATGTCCATTCAGTTGCAATGAAAGAAAATTATGAAAATATGCGCACGATTCTGGATAAAATAAACTACAATAGGTATAAATGGCAGATATGTGGAGACTTAAAAGTTATAGCGATTTTAGTGGGACTTCAGGGGAGGATTTACAAAATGTTGCTGTTTTCTTTGTTTATACGATAGTCGCGCAATAAATCAGCATTATATAACAAAAATTTGGTCAGAAAGAAGCGAATTTCAACCGGGATCTCAAAATGTTAAATTTATATCTCTCGTTGATCCCAAAAATGTTCATTTGACTCCTCTTCACATTAAACTTGGGCTGATGAAAAACTTTGTGAAGGCTTTGAATAAAGATGGTGATGGATTTAAATACCCAAGACAAGCCTTTCCCCAGTTAAGTGATGCCAAATTAAAAGAAGGCATTTTTATTGGGCCACAAATCATAAAATTGCTGGACGATGTCAATTTTACGGAAAAGCTTACCAGGCAGGAACTCAGAGCATGAAATTCATTTGTTAATGTAGTAAGAGGATTTTTAGGCAACAATATGGAGGAAATTTATGAACAATTAGTTAATGAACTCTTAGATGCCTATAAAGCGCTTGGTGCCAGAATGTCATTAAAAATTAACTTCCTCCATTCCCATCTGTCATTTTTTCCTAAAAATTTGGGAGCTGTTAGTGACGAGCAGGGTGAAAGGTTTCACCTAGAAATCAGAACAATGGAAATTCGGTACCAAGGACGATAGGATCTAGCCATGATGGGTGACTACTGTTTTTGAAGAGAGAAGATAGGACACCTCATACACGGGAAAAATAAAGATTAATTAGTGTTTTAAGTTAATATTTTTCTCGTTTGCTCTTCTCTTGATGTATGGTATGTTTAATAGGCGAAAACTGTAAACATAGTCAATAAACAGGGTTAAGAATTTTCTGAAATCATTTTTTCTATAAATATTAGGTATCGTAACATTCGATATGGTAACAAGAAAACTCTACGTGCTACAACTTTCTATTTGTCATTTTCGTATTTGGATAGGTCCAGTCTATTAGATTATGTTATTCTGATTTGTGTTACAACAAAAAAAAAATTTTTGTCGGCCAGTGTAATTTGCAGTTAGTCAGTCCTAAGATTATTTGTTCAAATTAATTTTAATATCCTATAACTTAACTAGATTTAAATGACTGGTATCAGTGTCAATGAGTAGGGAAACAGGAAAGCAGGTAATGAAATAGTCATTACATATTTTTCTGTAATAACTGTATGAGAATATTAATAAGTCTCAGAAGAAAATCGTAAGATCTGATATAACACAGTTGTAGCAATTTAACGTAGTGTACAATTATAGTATTTCAAAAAGTTGTTTTTTTTTCGAAAACTCCTCGTAATTGGTTTATAATATAATTATTAGTACCATATAATATAATTAATAATAATATAATTAGTAAGTTTCTTGCGTAAAACGATTCTAAAATTATTTTGGAAAAAATATTTTGGGTATACAAAACAATAAGCGGAATGAATTACCTTATCGGAATCAATTTTTAGACTGGATACACTAACCCGACATGATTCTACAACAGAAGCGACAGATCTCGAACCGTCAGTAGATAAGAGCCCGTCCTTGTCCGAGGACAACCTCATCCAAAACATACAAGAGAGACTTCCAAATTTACCTATAGTATACTGGAACAAACACAAAAATCAGCCAATGGGGATGAATAATACTTGTGCAAGGTGAGTCCGCCAAAAAATTATTTTTTTAGCAATAAATAGCACTGTTAAAATTATTTTGGATAGTGGTATCCTACTGATATGTTATATTATTCTAGGGGAAAAACATACTTACCCCTAATTTTTTTAAAAAATCAGTAAATTTCCTTACTCGGAATTTCCGACACCATATTGAATTTTTACTAAAACATTATCAAGTCATCTTCATAGGACCCTTATTTTTTGACCAACATTTGAAGTCAGCTCCATAAGTAGTTTTTGAGCTGCGCTGTAAACTGACAGACTAACAGACAGATCGATGGAATTAAAAAAAAAAACAGTTTTTAGCATCTAGAGATACTAAAACGTGATGATATGTAAAACCTGGAAGAGGGATTTTTCTCATGATTACAAAGGTTTATGGCTGCGATTTTGTTTAGCCATCTTGAATTCATACCATAATTTTACCATTTTATTACTATATTGATTTTTTTAAATATTTTATTAAGCTGCAATATTGTTTCGCCATCTTGGATTCGTACCAAAATTTTACCAGTTGATTCCTTCGCAATACTTGATTTTTGGGCAAAAATCCGATAAATTGGACAAGTAGTTTTTGAATCATAATTTTTTTAACATTTCACTAGACTGTCATTTTGTTTCGCCATAGTTGATTTTTACCAAAATGTTACCAGGTCATATGACCCTCAATTTTTGACCAAAATTTGAAGCCAATCGGGTAAGTAATTTTTTAACTATTCCGCGAACAGACCGACAGAATTGAGAAAACATGTTTTTTGTCATCTATGGACACTAAAGCGTGAAGAAGTAAGTTCTCTTCTATTTTTACGTACAAAAATATTCTCTTGTAATAATCTGTAACCGTCTTCGAAATATTTGTAAATTTAAATGTAGCGCATAAGCGATTTTTTGATGGGGGAGAAATGCAAAAGCAAGTCAAGTTTTGGGAGCAGATTTTTACTTTCCTCGTAAAACGGAAATATTGTTATCGTGAAAATATCACCCTCTCGGGATTTTAAAGATCTTCAATTTTGGTCAATATTTAAAGGTCACATAGGGATGACCTGGTAATATTTTGGTAAAAATCTAATATGACGGAACAAAAGGGCGGCCCCTGGTGAAGTGTTAAAAAGCATTTTTAAAAAATTAATAAAATAAAACTGGTAAAATTTTGGTACGAATCCAAGATGGCAAAACAAAATGAAAGCTTGATAAAATATTTAAGAAATCAGCCTGAAATAACTGAGTGATTTATACATAAACAGGTAAAACTGTGTTACGAATTCAAGATGCGGAGCAAATAAAACGTTTAAAAAAATCAGCCTAAAAAATCTTATTCAATCAATTGACTTCAAATGTTGCACAAAAATTAAATGTGATATAGTGGTAAACTAGTAGGGATTCAAAACGCCCGAACAAAATGGCGGTCTGTAAAAACTAATTATTCAAATTGTTTTAAATTATGCCTAAAAATCAATTGTGGCATAAGTAGAAACTGTTTGGTATGGATCTAATATGGTGGAACAAAATTGCGCCCAATAAAAATATTTGAAAAGACATATGAGTGTTAGTAAATGACTATGTGCGATGCTAATTTGCGTCATACTTCAGTATTCCTAATAAAAGGAATGATATCTAAAAAAATTGTGTACGCCGGACATACAAATTTCAAACTACACTCACAGGCAAAATAATCGATCCACGCAAATTTTTGACGAATTTCAATTGCAAATAACTTTTTTATTTAATGCAGGATTTTAATGAATTTTGAAGAATATTTGAGATGAACTAATTGAGAATCGCCCACATGTTAAACATTTTTAAAAAAATATACCAACGTATATAATATACAGGGCTAAACAAAAAGACGTTTTTTACAATAAGTTTAAGAGGCTCTATGGAGTGGAGTAGTAGTAAATTGGTCTAAATGAAATTTTGGTTTTAAAGTCGCATCTATTCTCACCATTTTTGTTTTTGGTTCACATCGATATGTGATGTTGCAATTTTTATTAATCTTTTTGTGCGAACAACTAAGGTGAACTAAGGTATAAATCAAGGTGGCTGTGACAGTTCGTGAAATAACGCCATACCTGGAAATGTCATTTATGACTTTCAAAAGTAATCAAATTTTTTTTTTTAAATAAGAGTGTGTTTTTTCGTGAGGCTACTTCTTAATTTTTAAAATGGTATGTCTCCGACTGATGCTGCCAAAGTAATTGCTTTAATCCAAGATGGACGATCACAGTATTACGTGGCAAGAGTTTTAAATGTCACAAGAATTAAAGTACAAAGGGCTGTAAATCGGTTTAATCAGTATGGAGAGTACAACAGAAGAACTCACTGTGGCAGGAAGAGATGTTCGAATAAACGAGATGATCTTTTTATTACCCTAAGTGTTTTACGTGACCGAAGAGTAACTTCTGTGGAGGTTAAGAATAGATTGGAGTACGTACGGTAGGTCCAAGTAAGTGAAAGAACGATAAGAAGGAGGTTGTCTGATAATGGATTACATGCAAGGAGACCTGCAACTGCTCCCGAGTTGCTGGGAAATCATAGGGTTAAACGGCTTAGATTTGCTAGGGAACATTACAATTGGGGCCCTGATGAATGGAAAAATGTCCTATTCACCGACGAATCCAGATTTTGTTTACAATCACCGGATGGTCGTGAAAGAATCTACAGAAGAACAGGAGAACGTTTTGAGCAAAACCATTTTTCGCCTAGGGTAAGTTATGGCCGAGGCTCCATTATGGTGTGGGGTGGTGTTCAGTTCGACGCAAGAACGGAATTGGTAATCGTCGATGGCGGAGCAATGACAGCAGACAGATATATACAAGATATTTTAGAACCACATGTTGTCCCCTTTGCTCAATTTGTAGGAGACGATTTCATGCTAATGCATGATAACGCTCGACCGCATGTTGCGAGAGTCGTGAGCGAATATTTAGAACTGGTGGAAATTACAAAAATGAATTGGCCACCCAGTAGTCCCGACCTAAACCCTATAGAGTACGTCTGGGATAGACTGGCACGTACTGTTCGGGCTCGGGTACCTGCTCCAGCCAATTTGCAAGAACTTAGTGATGTTCTCATTGAAGAATGGCAGCAAATTGATCAAGTTTTTATACGGAACCTAATTGAAGGTATGCCAAGGCGTATAGAGGCTGTCATTCGAGCACGTGGAGGAAACACGCGCTACTGAGTTATTTGTTATTTGTTTCTGTTATTATTATTATTGTGTTTTAATTAATTTGCTCGTATAATGTTTGTGCTTCGTGTTTAATAATTTAAGTTTTATAATGTTTTTTATAGAAGATTAATTAAATTGTGTTAAACATATTTATGTTTCTTTTTAAAAATCTTATTTGTGACTAAAACTGTAAAACTGAACTTAGTTGCTCGTACCGAAAAATTGATACAAATTGCAATGCTTTGTTAAAAAATCCATATATTCCAGAAAAATAAAGATATCGAGGTGAACCAAAAACAAATTTGGTTAGAATAGATGCGACTTTAAAACCAAAGCTTCATTTGGACCAATTTACTATTACTCCACTTCACAGAGCCTCTTAAACTTATGGTTAAAAACGACTTTTTATTTAGGCCTGTATATTATATACGTTGGTCTATTTTTTTTTTAAATGTTTAACATGTGGGCGATTCTCGATTAGTTGATGTAAAATATTCTTCAGAATTCATTAAAATCCTGCACTAAATAAAAAAGTTATTTGCAATTGAAATTCGTCAAAAATTTGCGTGGATCGATTATTTTGCCTGTGAGTGTATGTGGAAAACCATTAATATTAAGAAAACGACAGTAATAATCTTGTATTTCCCCTTTTTCCGGGCTTGGGATGATGCCTTTGTGCTTTTGTTTAAAATGTAATATTTAGAGACAACTTTAACCGTGGCTTAACTCAAGCACATAATAACCTTCTCATAGCCCTGGTATTTCGCTTGGATTTTCTATTAGGTATCTCTGAAGAAGAAAGTGTACTAAAAATAATAATACCAATGAGTAATAAATACGATAGAATTTATTATGGGAATATTTCTGCCAAGGTTTTGGGGTGTTCACCAACAGGAATTTGACATTCGAATAGTAAAAGCATTATCTAGAATTTAAATAACACCAATGACTAGTAAATTCGATAGAAGTTATTATAGGAATATTTCTGCCAAGGTTTTGGGGTGTTCACTATCAGGAATTTGACATTCGAACGATACATTTTTCTAGGACTTTGTGTTGTTTTGGATAAGAAAAATATATTTTTTACTTAAGACTCATTTTAAACCACTTAATTAATATTTTTAAGCAACAAGTTTTTATACATTATTTTACACTGTCAATAATTCACTGCAATAGCAAAACCCGAGGTAGAACCTCTTTTTTTTAAATTTATTTAAAACTGTCTTAAGTTAATAACAAAATAAATTGTTTTACACACTTCAAGGTGTTTAAAATATTCCTAACATTTAAAAAGCTTAAGTAACACAGGTGAACCAGGAGATTATATTCAAAGTTGAGAAGTTTTCAAATATGTAAAAGGCGTTACCTGTAAATAAAGATTTGGTATCCTTATTTATGTTATCAGGCAGTTTAATGTAGAGCATAGGAGTATAATAGTTCTCAAAATGTCTGCTATGTATATTTTCCTTGTACTAAGCCAATGTAAGTAATTTGTACTCGATAAACTTACCCCTAACATCATCTCTATAGCCTAAATTGGACAGCACACAGAGTAACAATTCATATATACAGGGTGTCCAGATTTCGATGGTTTTACTGGTATCTCTGTTATTTGGAAAGATGCAGGGTTGCTGTTTTCACATCACAATGCTACTTTTTTGTGAAACGAAATATGCTGTAATTAAGTTCTTCATAGTCCACTTTGTTTGTAAGATACAGGGTGAAATTGAAAATGTTGCATTTTGGGACTCCCCTCGTATTTTGGTTATCGTTTAACTTATCAGAAAAGTAATAAGTGGCTCTAAGGTAGTTTTTACGTAGAAATCCAGTGGTGTATTTTGATTTTTGCTGTGGGTAGTCATTTTTAAGATATGACCCAAAGTTAGGTTTTTTGAAATGGGACACCCTATATATTTTTAAATATTCTGTTTTTGTTTTTTAAGAGCTCTTCAAAAACTCAAAAACATATAACACTTTATGTTTGTTTCTAGTATTAAGTACAATATTAAAAAAATCTTAGTAAGCCCAGACTGATTTGAGTTTTCACTTTTTAAGACCTACTTATTAGCAACTTAAATTATTTACAACTATTACAGTATTTACTAATTCAATTACAAAGCTAAAAACCTAACACAAGACGAAAAATAATTAAACATATAAAAATGATTTTAAAAGTATTAATAGCTAATTTTTTATAAATATTGTTCAAATTGTTGGCCGTCATATCTGACACAAGTTTCTCATATAGTGCCTATTCACCCCAAGGCATTAAAAATAATAAATGGCCGCCGCTGTAACTCTCTGAAGGCCTATGAAGTTTGCGTCTAGATAGTTTCTCACTATTTGAGCATTATGACCGGGAGCTCCGTCTTGCTGCAAATACAGATGGAGCGCCAAAGAAACATCTTCAATTATTTCAGGCACAACTATTTCCAGAATCTCTAAGTATTTAACTGCAGATGATTTTGCTTCCAAGAATGAAGCATGACACATTAAATCTAAACCGGGCTTGCCTTTCACGTGGAAATATAACATGCTTATTTTCTTGAGACCAAACCCTATAATTATGCCGGTTCAAAATACCAGCAGTGGTAAAACACAGCTCTTCGGACCATATAACTGTTCTTTCGATATTAATGACCAATTGGAATACTCTAGTCGGCGTTCCGCGTCACCAGGATGTAAGTTTTGTAACAAGTGAAATTTATATGGTTTAAACATGTGTTATTTTTAAATTGTTTGAACCCTGGATTTAGCAACGTCAATAGAAGCTTCAATTTTTCGACAATTTCGAATTAGTTGAAACTGCCTCGACCAAAGCCAACATATTCACTCCGTCAATATCGCGATTTTCCTTGTAGGTTTTAGGCTTTTATCCGGCTGCCGTCTTTCTGGATATTTACAAGGATATCATATTTTAAATATTTAACTAGAATGAGAAAAATAAATATCTATAATATTACCTCCTAATATTAGTCCCAAAGCTTCATTATCACTGGATATGTCGTATTTTTCATAATTTTCGAATAATTGCATTGTCTACCATAGTTGAGAAGTCTAATGTTATTAAAAAGTTTTAACGCAAATCGAGAAAAAATACAGCAAAGATATTCGCTATTCTGACATAAACTACTTTTGTTATTTCAAATGTCTGCCTTAGCCTACTAAGATTTTTTGATTTTTTAATATAAAAAGTGCTAATATTGGACTTAAATATTGAAAATAAACATAGAATGTTATATATTTTTGAAAAGTCTGTAAATATATAGGGTGTATCATTTAAAAACACCTAACTTTGGGTCATATCATAAAAATGACTACCCACAGCAAAAATCAAAATATGCTACTTGGTTCTACGTAAAAAACTACTTTAGAACCACTTTTTACTTTTCTGATAAGTTAAACGATAACCAAGATACGATTGGCGCCCCAAAATGCAACATTTTCAATTTCACTGTATATCTTAGAAACAAAACAGGCTATGAAAATTTTAATTACGGCATCTTTCGTTTCACAAAAAAGTAGCACAGCATAACCGAGACACCCCGTAAAACCATGAAATCTGGACACCCTGTTCACGTTGACATGAAGAGGGAGTGGAGTATCCACATGAATACTCTAGATGATAGATAGATATTTTATACTGTGAGGATTCTCAAAATTGTAGGGTCTGTATAAACATATCATTTCTTGTGTTTTTTTCATCGGAGCATTTATTGGTATTTGAGACAGTTAGTAAATTATCATTAAGTTTAAGCATATGACGGAACTGACTGTCGGGTCATCAGAAAATAATAAAAGCTGAGTAAAATTATAACCGCTGAATTACATGTCAATAATAAATATTAAGAAAATGATTGATCCTAAGGTTGATCCCTGAGGGACTCCTAAAGAGTTTAGTGGCCTTCTCTAAAAATTGGGATTACTTTTGAAATATTTGAAGCCTCAGGAGAGTCACTAACATCATTTAATGTTACCTGCGTGAATGAAAATGTAGAATTGTAGACAGTTTTGTTGACATTCACATAGAGTGTATTGTCAGTAGCATGATCATGAAGCTGAGAGGCTATTTTGTTGCAATTCGAAGTGATCATTAATCACATCAACAGGTTGATCCGTATTATTTTTGTGTATGAGATTACCTCTTTTTTTATTTAACAATGTTCCAGCATGATTTACTATGATTACTCGAATTTCGTATTCATTTCTTATTGCTGAATTGGCAGGCGATGAATATTTTATATAACATTCTGATAGAAAATGTAGATGTTGACGCATAGAGTTTAATGCTGCAATAAACCAACAGTTATTTTTTGCAGACACGCAAGTTGTTTTTGTGAGTGTAGACATCAATAAGTCAACAAAGTTCTGAATCTATATGCTCATTAGTACTGGCAAATTTCCAAGGTTTTTGTTCGACTTCTTAATAAAAGTGATATAAGCCAGTATCTGGAATAGACCTGCTAATATAGGAAACCGACTCTTTTTTCACGGCACAGTGCACTAGAGAATTTCTGTTATAACCACAGTGTGGTCTGAAGTCCAGGATTCATTACTTCTGTGTGAACAGACTTTTCGTAATTTGTAAGAATATTGTCCAAACAATTATTTCCTCGGGTTTCGCTATCAATTAGGTACCTAAAATTATAAGATATCAAATTTTTAAATTCCACTTGATCCCAATTTTATATTAAAATCTCCACTGATTAAAAGCAGTTTGTTGGATACAATTTACTTTTTTAAAATCTCGTCGATACATTTTAAAACAGACGGGGACGATACACAACAATAATAATATTTGAATTTGGTAGTTCCACTGCAGAACTTAGCAGTGTTTTTCAATTGAAAGTTTATGTCTTTTCTGGTGATGTAGTTTATATTATTTCTACTTAAAATCAGAGTACCATCATGCACAGAGATCACACGGACAAAATAGGAAGAAACATTGTAACTTTGAATAGTACTATTTGTCTCCAAATCAGATCTAAGATCCAATATATAATTTTGATAATAATCCGAAAATAAACCTGAATGTTCTTTTTAGGTTTCCCAGTATATTGGATATCGAATTCAACAACAACTACTGGCAAACCTTGCACACGTCCAATGGCACGTTTCATCTTTTCGGTGCTTACTTGGATAAACGGAAGAACAACAGACTTGGCCCCACCGTCCGCATCCTGGGAATGATAGATAGAATAGAACCTACTGTGATAACCCACTGTCAGTTTTGGTTTGACGGTAAAAAAGAACCTGTGATAACCAAAAGTTTTGAATATAAGTATATTTGGTAAGTTGGATTATTTTTATTAGATCAAATACTTTACCTGTGAATCACTGTTTTTTAACGGACTTCAAAAAATAAAGAGGTTATCAATTCGGCTCTATGTATTTTTTTGATTAACTCGGTGTTGATTTAACTAATTTAGATGAAATATTTAGAAAGTATTCAGAGTAGCGCCGGAGTGGTCCCATGGCAAGCATATTGATACCTAACCTAAGAGTTTCCGCTACACATTTGAAATGCTTTAATATATGCTCTTAAAATTTGATGTATGTAGTATAATTAACCAAAAACGCAATTTCGCCACATTCTGAGGTACATGTTCTCTTACCTCCTACAGGGTCGGATTAGCCCGAGGGACTTGAAGTTCAGAAACTTCGTGACTAAACCTGGATCAGAGACCAAAATCTCAAATATTTGTAATTCTGACTTTTCAATAAAAAGAGTAAAACAGGTTTGAGATTTCTTTGGGATCTTTAAAAGTATTTAATGATAACTGACAATGAACGTTGAAAACTCACTTTTGCGGAAGATTGATACAGATGGAATTACAAATAAAATGGCAAAAACTAGCACGTTAGTTTCAGTTTATATCAATGTTATGTTTTTATTTTTAAAGATGTTTAAAACATTTTTATTATTCTGCACATTTTTTCCATGTGTTGGTGCTCTAAGTAAATGCCTTTAACAATAAAAGCGAGGGTTTTTATTATTTTATTCATGCAATCCTAAAATGTTTGTTATTTTTATAAAGTGAACCTTTTTAATATCCCCCTTCTCTTTGTTTTTTGAATCAGTCAAAAAAAATAAAATATGACACACTTCAATCGCGGACTAAATCTCCATATACTAAAACATAGACTAGATATGTTTCATGATTCAAAATTTCAAGACGATTGGACGAAAACACGTATGAGGAAAAAAGATCAAGTAGCAAGTAGCAAGTCTTTTGAAAGGTATTTTCAAACCTAGGTCATACCCAAAATATCAGGATGTTAAAATTACCCATTTAAAAATGGCCGCTATTTGTAAATGTGACAGAATCTAAATATATGGAGAGCGAGACTTCTTGCAAACTTGTACAGGGTGGTCCAATAATAGAGGACGTCGGCTGTAGCTCGGGAACCGTTAATGATAGAACTAAATATTTATAGGTTAATCGATCAAGAGAAATCGCTGTAAATTATGTTCAAGTTCGAAAGTTGGCGGCTAGGGAGCGTAACAGCAACAAACAAAAGTGTAAATGCCAATTTTCTCTAAAATTTCCACAATTCAGGTATGTTAAAAATATAAGGATTGCATTCTTCAACCAATTACGCACTTTTTTGCTTGAGGCCATTTTTGTCTATTGTCAAAAATAAAGTGGTGGGGGAAGGTCAAATATTTTTCTTTTATATCTCTGTTTAAGTTGAACCCATTTTATTCAACTTGGTGTTTTTTTTTCTATTCGCGGAGTTATAAACTGTACCGTAATGACTTGGTTAGTGATTTTTTTTTAATTTATTAATCTGAGTCACATACATTTTAGGTATAAAAAATGGGGAAACTACAAGCAAGGTATTTTCCAGCCGTACTTGACGGCCTGTGTGATACCCCAAGCTTACAAAACAAAAGTGCCACAATCGATTTCTCTAGTCGAAAAACCATGTGATAACTCGACGAATAACGTAAAAGTTATTTACAATGCGCCGGAAAAGAAGAAAGACTTTGCTGTTTGTGTCAAGGTAAAATAAATCACTTAACTATAGGGCAATATCAGTTTTTTTCGGTAAATTATTTACAGTTTTAAATAAAAATCTGATAAAGAAAGGATCTTTGGTTGTAAACAAGCTTCCAAGGAATGTTTGTACAAAAATATTCAGCGTTTGGCAGAGGTAAACTCCCATTCATAAGCCCTTATAAAACGATCCTAAATAATTCCAAATTAGTTTTAGAACCGAGTACTTTCTCGTTTTTGTTCGGAGTTCTATATTCGGGTATCGAGGACACATTTTGAAGTTCCAAATAATTATTGATTGTCTATTTAAACTTCCTCAAATAGCTTAATAAGCTTGCTAATAAAAATAAATAATATATTATAAAATCTTAGATTTCACCATATTTTTTACATCAGATCTCTACAAATGTCTCTACAGGATAACAAAATTATTCGGTTATCTAATTTGAACCGCAAGCTTCCATATTATGTATGATATTCTCATAAAAACTTTGTCTGGTTTGCTTATTTCTGAGAACTTTCTCATTGAAACATGTAAAAAAGATATCGAGTTCAAAGGAGTATTTTTATTTGCAATATTTTTCTGATTTCCTTAAAGTTAACAAGACAATTGAATTTTTTTATCAGAGGCCTTAACTGAAATTCAAGCAAATATGTCACCTCACTTCAGTATCGGATCGTGAATATTGTCGTGGTGGGTTTAAGATTCATATTACATTAACTAGAGATGGGACAATAATATACCTTTAAAAATTATTTTGTAGGTAAAAATTAATAATATGGGTTTTTCTATATCAATCGGGAACAGGTGCCTGCGATATGTGTTTGCCTCAGTTAGGGAAAGAAATTATTATATTTCTACTAATTGATTCATGTTATTAGGATTTTATCAGTTGTGCTTTGTTCGCTCTAGCCCACATGTGACAATTTTAATTTAAAACGTTATATTTTTGCTTGTATGCAGATCTTTCACCAATATAGTAAAATGATAAAAATAAGTTGTAAAATCCGTACTGTAATATTGTTCTATTGCAAAATTGTAATTGTTTTAAGATTCTTCGTAGTTAGACACATATTTCGTTCCTGTTGGCGTCTGTACTCTACAAAAACATAATTGAAAAGAACGCTATATACTTACCTATAAAGAGAGAACTTTCCTCTGCTTCTTATACTCGAGTTAAATAAGAAATAATAGCTGAACTTTTTGATTATAATTGCTCTTCATGAGGGGCGAGTTCCTAAGATTTGTGTTGATAAATGTCTACCCAGTAACTGCAAAAATGATGGTTCCTTAATTGGAAATCTGTTTGAGTACTATGTTGCAGGAGTACTATTGACTTCAAATGGCGCCCTTAATTTTTTATAATCTAAGTTACTTTTTTAAAGTAATTTGGCGAATTCTATAAAAAAAATTTTTTACAACCTCAACATTTTTTCTTTACATCGGGATTAATTTCTAAAACGCATATGCAAATATGATGCATTTTCAGTTATATTGTTTCTTTAAATTGTAAATACTTAGTTTCCAAATTACAATCAAGTGTTTTAATATTGTTTGAGTATTAAATATTTTGTTCATTTCACAGGGTCTGGATTTCCTACATGAAGACCTGTCCGTAAGATTAGTGGAATGGATTGAACTTCTAAACCTTCTAGGAGCTGATAAGATTTTCTTGTATCAGCTGCAAGTTCATCCTAATATTACTAAAATTTTAGATCATTATCAATCGGTCGGAAAGGTAAGTTATCTTTGATTTTGAAGTGTTAAATTAAAATAAGTCGTCTCGACAAACATATTATTTACTTGCCCGTTATATTTATTTGGGGCCATAATTCCCATAACAGGATTATTTTTAACCGATAGCTGAAAATGCAGCATGTAAATGTTTGGCTCATTTTAGGGCTATTCTAGAGATCATCGTCACTGAAGTTTTACATACTTTATACACCGTGAGCAATGTCCAAGAAATGGATGTATTACATTTTAGAAAAATCTACAGGATGTCACTTTTCGCAGGTCGTGACCACTGTTACCCCCCTCGAGATTTCACTGACTGTTTTTTACTTAAAAAATCAGATTCTTCATTTTTTCTTTAAATCTTTTACTTCTTACTCCTCGGTATTACTTCTAGGGATTCCAACCAATTTTTTTATAGAAATGATATAGAAACCAAAAAAAATACAAAATTATTAATACTAAAATTATATTGCTCAACCGAATTTAACAGGCATAACATTATAAAATCACAACAATCGTTGAAAATGTCCTTCTTCCGCTATAATGCACGATTCAGCTCTGTTTCTCATAGACTGACGACCCTTCAAAAAAAATCCTTCATTATTTCTAATGTTTTGGCAAGAAACGATAATTCGATGTCTTAGTTCCTCCATAGTGTGAACAGATGTGGTGTATACTAGAGATGCCCTAGAGAAAATAGTCTGTTTAAATCGGAGGACCGAGCATATATACTAAAATGCGTGAACCACATTTGTTGTCTCAATAAAAAAGGCTCATCCTCGAGTAAAGTTACCAAATCCTCTTCAAGAAAATAGGATAGCCCATCCAGTCTTCCTGGAAGAAGGAAGATCCCATCAGGAAATTCCAACAATTCCACACCACGCACGGGTTGTCTTCTGCTAATAAATGATTATTATAAACATTTCTAATAGATTTGCAGCAAAATTAGCTTTATGTGAAGTGAATGGTACTTGATTATTAAATAAATGCTAGTTAACATTTTTGTAGAAACCACTGGCAGAAAATTATGCGCAGACGAAAAATGGTAGTAGTGCTTTGACTCTTTTAAGTATTTTCCAAACGAAATAATAAATGTTACCTCAATTTTTCTGGTTACGCCTGAATTGTGTTTTCAACCACTTCCCTTAACTCTGGGGTTCTGATCGTGCAATGTGATCCCTTCAATTCTTACGATTTTGACACTTCTGCTTTCAATCCTTTTTTGTATCATAGATAACATTTTTGGTATAGTTACACCCTGTTACATTTTGTAGACATTGCTCATAGTATATCATATTAAATCCTCATCATGAAAAAAAAATTAACATTTTAACAGTCGGTATTTCAAAAAACGAAGGCCTTCCGGACCCATCACATGTTTAAACAAACTCTAGGTCCTAAAATAAACTAAATAATTACACCTTCCGTTTTTCTTTCTTTCTTTTAGGTTCATGTAACACCGCTCACATTAGCCGGTATCTTACCAAATGCCCCTGCTTTACAGCATTATTTCCTTTCCAAGAAAACTAACCATAAACGACAGAACGAACTAATTCCCTACAACGACTGTTTCTATAAGCATATGTATGAATACAAATATATTGCACTTCTGGATATCGATGAGGTATATATATTATATTTCTTATTTACTTACATACAATATAATATGTAAGTGCTGGTCCATAACTACCTATATTTTTTAGGTCATAATGCCGTTAGATGTTTCTAACTGGAAGGAATTAATGGATATAGTCCTGCCAAAAGCTCTTAAAATTAATAAAGATGAAAGAGCTTCATATAACGTCAGAAATGTGTACTTCTTGGATGACCTAATACACGATCATGGGTAAGTTTAAGAATTCGGAGTTTTGCGAAATTATATAATTTAAGTAATTATTCTTACTTTATTGTCATATTCAAATCGAAATAGCATTTATCTTTTTTTATATCAAATGCGAGTATCAACTTTATTTTTAGTTAAAAGTTGGCAAAAAAAATGGTTGTCATCATAAACTGTTCTGCTCAATCCCGGCTTCCCTTAATTATTTTTCTCAAACATTTTCATATATTTACAGCGTAATAAATAAAAATACAGTTTTAACGTTAGATTAAATTCGCAATAATTAATTTTAGATGGTTCAAGGAGATCCCCAAGTATATGCATATGCTACAGCACGTTTATAGAACGAAAAACTTTACCAAACCAGGACAATATGTGAAATGTTTCCATAACACCGAAAAGGTTCTTACTCTTCACAACCATTTTCCACTTAGTTGCCTGGGAAGCGGCTGTACTTCTTATCCTATCGAAACGACAGATGCACAGCTGCAGCATTATAGGTAAGGAAGTATTTTTTGTGAAAGAAAGATATTATTTAGAAATAAATTCGTAAAAACTACTTGTATGCGTACGCCATATGTTTTTATTATTATTATGATATAGTAGTAAATTTGCAAAGTATTACTACTCCTTCTTCCACTTTATATACTGCTTTACGAAAGAGTGATGTTTTTCTCCTACGCCTCTGACTACGTTTTCCATCTGCTGGTTTTCTTTGTATGACAAGATGCAGTAATGCAGTAAAATATTCTAGCTTTTTTTCTCTTATTAACATTAATTTCTTCCCTCCTATTTTTCTATTCATGTTCACCTTGCTTTGGCTCCATATAGAAAATTACTAAAAATATTGCAGCGAAGGAGAGGAATTGGTAATGTCATATTTAAATCTCAACAAGTTAAAACATTTGTCATTAGGATAAAACTCTTTGATGCACATTCGATTCAATCACGATTTTCTTGATTAAGGGTTCAGTTTTCATCAATAATGTACAGGGTAAGATGATGTACCCTATCTCAAAACCTGTAAAATATACAAAAAAAGTTAAATAAAAACCCTTCTACGTTTAAGTTTAAAAAAATATATATTTTCGTAGATTCAGGGTATTTAACTTTCAATGGCCAGATTTTAAATAGGTCATACTCTATAGCACTACATATTTAGACATTTAACTTCAGGATTTCGCTCAATTTAAAGTGATATACATAAAAAAGGTAAAAAATTTAATAATCTTCCACAAAAAAAATTTTAATGTATGAATTATTCAGTTTCTAGTGTGGAATGTCTAAAACTAAGATAAATGATACGTTGTTTTCGAGTTTAAAGCTTTGATTATTGTCTTAATTTTTTTTTAAATGTAGCCCCTGTTATTATTTCTTATTTAAATACACCAGTTAAAGACGAATTCGATGATATAGAATAACATTGTCTAATGAATAAACGCTAACTTATTGGCAAATCCTCAGTGCGTAGGCTAGGCTAGGCTAGGCTGATTTAAACATAAATAATAATGGATTCCAAATCAACAATGGCATCAAAATGTTAAAGTGCCACACCGACTTTTGTTTCTGTGATATTAACTGTCGTAAAAGTCAGTTTTATCCTTGTGTTCAACATCAACTACAGTGAAGTTAGTGGTTTTTTTTAAATTAAATTAAAAGTAAAATGTTTTTAATCTTTTTACTTCTTAAATAGAATTTTACACTTCACTTACATCACTTAATAGCAAGGGTAGCGTGTGCCATTTCTCTGCCATCTATCTGTTGGAATATTGTTTAATTTGCTATTTATAATTAGCTATTATTTTCAATAATTCCTAGTTTTATTTTTACAACTATCTAGTTTAATTGTGTTTACTAGCGAAAAGATAACTTTAATTATCGGAATCTCTTATTCAGGTGTTTATATAAAAAAATAATACATATATATATTAAGGAGAAGTCATGACTTAATATTTTGTCAGTCATAACATAACAACACTGTATAATTTCCTTGATTTAAAAATTTGAACACATGAGAGTAGATAATAAATACATTAAAAATATTCTGCAGAACTTCTAAGCTGGTTGCAGGAAAAACGACGGCGTCTGCGGGTGGCAGATTGTTGACATCTGACCTTTTTTGAGGATACATTGCATTCTGTCTGTAAAACTTTAAAGAATATTTTATCCAAATGTAAATTAAATAAAAGGTGTGACAAAGCACGACCTTGGCTGACTCCTCTTACAATTGGTTTAGTAACATGACAGTTGAACATCCAGACTTATTCCTTGTAATATTTCTATCTTGACTTTATTAATTTCCATACCAAATGATTAAAAACTTGTCACTTTAGTTTTAAAAAGGTGTGTTTCTGGACCTATATCCAGATATTCTAGAATAAGGGGTTTCCTACTGAAAACTGCTTATATGCGGCTTGTACCTAAATTTTAAATCCCTTCCATCGAGAATTTCCTATTTTCACTAAGTTGCAATGGAAGAGCCCTTCCTTTTGTTATTATCTTTAAAGACATAAGCTAATTGTGAAAGATCAGTTGAAGTTCATAGTAAAGTTCAAGTCAGTACTCTTGATACATCAAAAACCGGCGATATGATAATATATTCCTTACCTAAAACTGTCATCCTGTATGATTTTCGTCGCAATTTTTTTCTGCAATGGAAATGAGTTTTGGGATTTGTGATAGTCTTGCGGTCTTTTTTTTTCTGAAAAAAGAATCAAACAAAACCGATTTTTTTGAATTTTTTTTTATCAGTCTGATTTTTTAAAAATTATCGAAAGGAGTACCTATATAAACTATATTTATTTTTAACTATTTAACACAAGGAAAATAAACAGTAAAATTGCATTAAAAAAAATGGATGATAACAAAAAAAGACAAGTATGAGTTCTGCAGACCCATAAAAAAGGTACGTAGGGAAATCTTATAAGCGACATAAACAGTAGCAATGGAAATGTATCTGATAAGTTTGACATGCGCGGAGATTTTTTTTTAATGACACGGCTAATTAAAGTCATATTCTTTTAGTTATAAGACATTGTTATTTAAATCAATTGATTTTATTCAAAGCAATGCTGGTCTTGCCTGAGTCTCGTATTTCTACTAATCAAAATTGTCGTTCTTCAATCGATTTTCGAGTTCGAAAGTAGTTTTTTTCTGTTGGTCTATTCTCTCCAACACATCACAAGCTAGGTTTAACTAACAAATGATCGAGAACTAAGTTATAAGTATCTACTTCAGAAAATTATGTATAATAGAGAATATAAAGACCCACAAAATGTATTTGAATAATTTTAATATATTTATAAAAATTATATATTAGTCACATGTTTTATTTCTGTGCGTTTTAAATCAACACTACTTTAATTTTTATTAAGTAGTGCTTTATTTTTCCTAAGACTTAGTATTTCGTAAGTATACTGATTACCTGAGGGCAAATAAAACCAACTGTAGTTTTATTTTAGGTTTTCGACTTAAACTGGATTCTTCTCCGAATTTATATAAAATATTTTTCAGGGCTGACTGTGTGAAAACGTTAAAGAAAACATGTGAAGAATTTCGAAAAACTTCTGTTATGGACACAACTATTTGGAAATTTAAAGAACCCTTAATACAAAGGGTGAGCTCTACTCTAAGACTTCTAGGTTTCTTTAATAACAACAATGTCGACATTTCCAACAATAGTATAAGAAAAAGGTAACAGGGTAAGACAAACATAAATAAAACATTAAATATATAATAAAAAAAAAACTCTAAATAAACAGAATACATAAAATATGTCTTGCAACAACTTCTCATTAAAGCGTCCAGTCTGAAATTGTCTAGTTCTGTATTTACAAGTATAAGAAATACTCACTGAAATATTTAAATTAAATTCTACGGGCTTTGAATCAGAAATTTGTTTAACGATATTTTGTTATAAACTAGCCAACTTTCGACTGTTTATTTTTGGCAATAGTTTTACTATTTTCTACGACTGTATCAAGCCAAAAATATCTGCTATTGTGATATTTTTCTTTAACAATTTAACAGTTAGAATAATGTAATTCGCACCAGTGCCTTTGAGATTGTCCAGTTATAGCCTTGTGTAAAACAAAATGATGCACAAAATTGTGCCTTTTCTAACGACCAAAATAAGTACTACAATTATTTTATGAAATTTTAATTCTAGACTAAATATTGCTCAAATATCAATTGATAATTGTTCGTGTACTATGATAAATATCGTAGCTTAGAAATTAAAAATGTATAATATTTTTAATATGGAACATTGAACGTAAAAATACACATAACAGTATTTTTCGAAAGAAAACAAACATTTTATTGTGCTAAACAAAAACCCGATTTTAATTATCCTTATGCTATGGTATGAGAACATTATGTCAAAGAGGATTTAAGTATTATGACATAAATTCACTAGCTTAGTAAAATATATACAGTAGCAAACTTTACGTATTAG
This sequence comes from Kuschelorhynchus macadamiae, assembly GCA_030620095.1. Lineage (NCBI taxonomy): Eukaryota > Metazoa > Arthropoda > Insecta > Coleoptera > Curculionidae > Kuschelorhynchus > Kuschelorhynchus macadamiae. The sequence goes on from JAUTXW010002012.1 coordinate 92,910, forward strand.
TAGAACCAACTAAATTATTTTATAGACTTTTATTTTTAAATTTTATTTATTCAGTATTCAGATCCGGTAGCTCAATAATCGCTGAAAATCGCACATCGGCGATCGGGTGTACTAGATATGGGGACTGGTAACCAAATATGTCACGCTATGCTGCAAATTTGACATAATGTTTACATTGCAATATAGCAACAATGTGGTAAATATAAGAACAGTATGTTTTTTTAATTGTTTGTAGTATATTTTGATATACCGGGTGACCACGGACTAATGTACGCCCCTCTTTTTTCTTTGTTTTTTAAAAGATCAGTTTGAAATGTTGTGAGCATCTATGGCACACTGTGTGTCAACTTTTAATACATTTTTGACCCATTTTTTTACTTGCGGTTCAACCGGAAGTGGCGCCATCTATGAATTTTTAAATGAAATCGCTAAATTTTGCATTTTCATTCCGATAAAGTTTTATATTCTCTAAATGTCATTTTTTACAGTTTTGAAATCGGATAAAAAATGGCGGAACTATAAACATTTGTTTTAATTTGTTTAATTGGCCATGTCTGCAATTTTCCTAATTGGGACTTGATTAGTAGCGTACCGGATGAAAATTGCATTTAAATCAAAAACTGCCTAAATTTTATCATTAGAAAAAAATATATTTTTTAATGTTTGGACCCATTTATTTTAAAAACGAAAATAGTAACAATAGCTGATCATTGCATTTTTTTGTGGAAACTGAATTGTTTTAGTAACTATTTAAAAAAAAATCAAAATGAACCATAATAATGTACATACAAAATATCATTGAGAGAGTTTTAAACTTTGCAGCAACGTAGTTCCAAAAAACTATGAGCTCTAAAGTAAATAGTGGTACCAAAATGTTGGCCTATTGTTAAGTAACGAACTACACTGAAATATTTTTCCTTAAAACCTACGTTTTGTTATATATTTTTTATGTCGCTGTCTCAATTTGCGATTAATTGTACCTAACTTGAGACAGGCATAAAAAATGCTTTTTATACCAATTTAGGATCATCATCATCATTTATTGCTTTGGACAAAAATGTTTTTTTTTTTAATACAAAAATTTAGATTTTGATCGCAATACCCAATACCTCTAAGAGGAAGAGAAACAGTGTTTTCAGGGTCAATTCAATAACCCAGTATATGTAATGCTAACAATATTATAACACCTATAACTAAAAGCACAAATCATATTTAAATTTAACACTAGAAAACGTATATAGTCGCCTGAAGCCCGAGATGGGTTTAATAACTTTTACAGTGTCTTCTCCTTTATGACCATTTCATCTGTATTTTTCATTTCTCCATAATTTCTCATAAAATGCACAGTGAAGTTATCTCGAGCTATGTGTACAATGGTGCTAATAAACACTTTAAATTATTCTTTTTTAGTGCCTTCGTCGTATTTCAGTTTTACTTTTACAAAGGCTCCAATTTCTTGTAAAAGGTTTACTAATATTTCGGTCTCGTGGTTTATTTCTTGTGTCCTTTCCTGATGATTTGAATTTATGCAGGATATTAAATCCGAAAAATCTTCAACCGAGGTTGGGTCATGAGTCGAAAAATCGCCGCTACTACTGTGTTTCATTTTTCTCCTGTTTTTGGATAGATTCATTATCTTTTTTATAGTTTTATTTTACCCTGAAGGTTCAGGATTAGAGCAACTAGCAGTATTTTAGTTTAAAATTTCTTGAATGCCTTCGTCAACGTTTAAATGGTCACCTTGATTATTATTATGACTGCTTTGAGGAGCCCTACTGACATTTTCTTCGAGAAGTGAACAAATTTTACTAGGTACTGTCGTTAATGTTTTTCTTCTTTCAAACCGTTTGTATTTCGTGGGACTGAGTGAATTTAAGAAAATCTTTGAAACTAGAACTCCAAATATTCGGATCAATATTTACGGATCCTTTTTGCGGAAGATGCTGAATAACTCGTTGGGAACTTAGAGGAAAATTCCTTTATCAGCAAACCCTGCTTTTAGGTTAGAGGCAGATATTTCCGATAGATTGTCTAAAGTTTTTTTTTAGCAATCGATGGAAAGGGATAGCACATATATATATATATATATATATATATATATATATATATATATATATATATTTCCATTCAAATAAAACTTTTCCCCGACATTTTAATAGACTGAAATAAGCTTAATCTAGAGGCTGGCATAGCTGTGTGCTATTCGGGAGTAACAATATAAATCGGATGTTGTTTTGTTGACAAATTTTTAATACGCTATTCCAGACATGACTGGCCAAGTTATCTCCAATTATAGCCTTAGGATGGACTCCCAAACTTCTTAGATAAGGCAAAGCTATAGTCATAAACCAATCCTCGAAAAGCGAACCCTCAAACCACCCTGATTTCGAACGATTGTAACGTACTCCAACAGGTCCGCCCTCTGTCCAAGACTCATATAAATTTGTTTGTGATTTATATACCACATATACTAGCAAACTGTAGCCACATGCAGTTCCTGCCAACATTACTGAAAATTTGGATTTTGAAGCATCTTTAAACCGTTCAGCATATTTACATCTCCTCGTAACCACAACTTTAGACTTGCCAAGATCATCCTGCTTACTTGTCTCTTCATAGTTAATTAGGCCTTCTGAGGGGACATTTTTTAGAGACTCTTCTAGTTCTCTAAAATAATCTGTAGTCAACTTCGGAGTTATAGCTGCTTCACATCTTTTTTAAAGTATCTTTTTATCTTTTTAAAAATAATTTCATCCATTTTCGCCCAGGCTTATTATTTACACAAAGAGGTTCTGTAATCCATTTCCTATCCAAACTTCTCTTTACTATTTTTCTGATATCAGTGGGACTCCACTCCAGGAAATCCCCACTCCGCTGCAAAACCTAAACATTCGGCCAAATTTTCTTCATCTTTTGAAGAAAACAGGTTGACGACCATATTTCAGTGTATGTATTCCATTTATTCGCCTATTAAGAGTACACCTGGAAATTCAATATTTTTCTTTCACTTGTCTGAGACTTATCCTCGATTTTTGAATATCTTCAACTGCCAACCAATTCTTTGGAATAATTCCAGTAGTTTCGTTCCCTTTTTCGTATATTCTTCTTCCCCTGCAAATAAGATGACATTTTACCTAACTTGAGACAGCTGTCCTAAGTTAAGGGCTGACTTACTTCTGTTTACATACAAATAACTACATAAAATAAACAAAAAAATTATTATAGGTAACAGCCAATAATACATTAGAGAGTCAATAAGCAAAATTTAGTTTAAAATACATACAACGAAATTAGAAAGGGCAACTCACTTTTTCTGATGTCATTTTTCGGCAATATTTTTACAATTATTTATCGAGGTCTGGAACTTGGAACTTGTAGGCGCAAGGCGACGCTCATTGGCAAAATGCTTGGGTAAACTGACCACATCGATTTATGCACAGGATGGATCGATGTGGCATGGTGGAAATTACAAGCACTGGTGCCATTTTACGGTTATGTATCAAATGCGGAGGTTTGTAATTATCTGTATATTTTATATTAATACATATTCATACTAAGACCACAAACTCATACAAGGCAGCTTGCTCTCACCTCATTTTCATAATGACCTTGGATAAGATCATGAGAAAGGCCAATAACGAAGAAGTATTAAATGGAAGATGACAGATAGGTTGGAAGAAATCAACACGCAGATAACTTATGTTTACTCACCCACAACTTCAATTATAGGAAAGACAAAATCAAAGATCTTAATGAAGAAGGCAAAAAAGTAGGGCTGAAAATCAACGAAGGGAGAACTGAGGAAATGCGAGTTAACAGCAACAACAATGAGCAGACAATAATAAACAACCAACCAATAGAACGCGTAACATTTCTAGATCTAGGAAGTATGATTTCTTGAAACGGAGGCACAGACATAGATGTTAAAAGAAGAATGGATAAAGCCAAAAGAGCGCTTGCCCAGTTAAGACTCATTTGGACATGTCACCAACTCAGGAGACATACAAAAATAAAAATATTTGAGCCCACCTTTTTCCAATAAAATTTTTTGGCAATTATGCCACCAAATCCCAACATTCATGATATGACAATTAGACAACGAAAGTATGGCTGGACTCAGAAGGTGGAACAACATAGCCAGAGAAGCATTAGATTGGACTCCTGGATAGAAAAGAAAATAGCTGAAGAAAACAAATCTTGGGGAGAGATTAAGGCGATGGCTCAGAACAGAGTTCGATGGCGTTCATTTGTTGAGGCGCTACGCCCCCTTCGAGATTAAAGGACATAAGCATAAGCAAGCATACAAAGACCGATATTAAAATGTTAAATCATTAGAGGGGGCTTCATTTTCAAAAAAAATTAAAAATAATCACTAAAGCAATTCAGTATTTATTTAAAAAAATAAATAAAAACATATTGTTGCTATTTTGATTTTAAAAATAAACTTTTTTGATATATAATTTGATAAAGTTATTTTATATCAAGAAAATTTAAGCAGTTTTGGTTTTAAATGCAATTTTGCTTAATTACACTACTTACTAAGCCTAAATTTGGGTCCTAAAATTACATTAATATTTACTACTACTGATATTTACAACTAAGCAAAATAAAACAAATGCCTAGAGCTCCGCCATTTTTTGTCCGATTTCAAAAATTTCAAAACTAATTGTATAAGTGGCGCCCCTTCCGGTTAAACCGAAAGTGAACAAAAATGTCAAACTTGGATTAAAAATTGGAAAATAGAAAAGGAACAAAGAAAATAGGGAGGCGTACATTAATAAGTGGTCACCCGTTATATAAATAACACAATCGTCCTTTACTTGCATAGCTAATTTTAGAGTTATATAATTGTGTATTGTGGCTTTGTTTTTTTTTTATTTGCTCAAGTGTATTTAAAAATCCTATAATTTATTTGTAAGTCATCGCTCGCCATTTTGTATATATGATTCACTGAAGTGTTTATTTCATAAGTTCGAGTCTTAGTTTTAGGTTAGAAAAGTTGTAAATAAATAATTTTTGTTGCTGCAACGCGACAAAAATTATTTGTGTAAATAATGAAAATGACTGTACCAGGTGTCTTGTTTTAGGAAATTTAATATTTTGTTATTTATAGACACTGGGTACACTTTATAGGGTGTAAATGTACAGGGTTTAGGTAAAAGAAAGTAATTATTTTTAAGGCAGTTTGCCTAGACGATATCATTGATTATTTATCAGGAGATTATATTTTGAAAATACTATTTGAATTGAAACATTCAGTTTTGTTAGTATTGTACAGTTGATTATTCATACATACTTGTTTTTTTTCCTAATAATATACAATACATCTAGTGTTCGTTTGTTGTAAATATTTCCTCTTTACATACGAAACTTGTTTTAAAGATACCTACAGATTTCGAAGAGATCGAAATCTTCCTTTTGCTGTTTCTACACTTCCGGAACCAGTAATGCATTTTTACCGGTAATCCTAATGACGACACATATGTGACGTACGCATTGTCGGTATTTGGGCGAATCCCGGTAAAAATTTGTTTGAAGGTTTGAGGTCTCCGAGACATAACATTTTCATTTTAACTTGCGGCTGTAATCTGCCTTGCCTTTGTCGGTTTTTATGAATTTAATTACTGCTAGAATGGTGTTTAAGACAGAAAAATCATTTCAAAAAGTTGAGTGTTTGAAATGAAGGAAAGGAAACCGGACTTCCGATTGATAAGTCAGCAGAATCAAAACGGTAATTAGACCAGAATTAAGGTACTATGATTATGAATTAAAATATGTTGCATATTTTTGGAGCAATATTTTCGAAAATGTGAAAGTAATAAGTAAATTTAAAAAGAAAATTCTTGCGCATTTTCCTCTTTGCAGGCAAGCGCTCGCTGACCACAACTGCACTGCATTGAAAGCATAAATCAGTTAATTATACAAGACCCTAAATTACCTTCAGAACCCACCAATCACACCACTTTTGTGTTCTATTTGTATTTTGCATTTGATATGGCCTACATCCTTTGGTATTCACCCAGATCTAGTGCTACCTTTTTTTCGGTAGTGCTTCTTCACATATAACCTTTTTCGTCAAAAAAACGCCGGACTTGCCCACTTCCGTGGAACTTTTTGGACACCACACGACCTTAATTACTACGAACCTAACCGGCCCTAAACTAACCTAATTTAAAAAAAAATAAGTAATCCGCATTTTTATTAATTATAAGTTTTGTTTAAAAAAAATAAAAAAGTCATGAACGAACACACATCTATAGCAAAGGTAGTCGGGAACCCTACCACTGATCCAGAAAGCTCACATTAAAAATTCAACCAAAATTGTTTATACTACGCCGGAATAAACGACGGACTAATAGGAAGCACATTGAACAATCTATATTGTGATTGGTGTTCCGTAGCTGATCTAGAGTCTTCTATACAGTTTTATTCACCATATGTATTCCGAAAGATAGATCATTTCCTGCTCTGAAGTAGAAGATAAATGGTTTCGAAGTTATAAAACAAGTTTTGTACATTATTTATAAACAATTCATTCTTTCCATAAGCGTTTAAAATATAAAGTATTATTTTCATATTGCCAGTATATGTGTACAATTCCAACATGGTAATTCGGTTAAAATGATACCAACAAATACAGCATACTTAATTATTAAAAAGTGTAAATCAGAATATGCGATTAATTTTGGATGTTTTGTAATTTTTGTTTGGTTGTCATTATTCTAAGAATTACCTAGATTGATCTGTACATATGAATAACTAGATATATGTGTTTTAAATTCTTTTAAAATTCCCAATAAATAAAATGTGTGCCTTATGTACTGTATCGTGATGTAAGATTATGTTATCAACTATTTATTGTGTTCTAAATTTTAAAATCACAATATATGGCTAAACATATGATGTCAGTTGTTTTATTTATTTATTTTACTTCCCTCGTAAAAGGGAAGTATTGTTTTCGTAAAAAAATCACCCTTCTAGATTTTTTCAGATTTTTACGTTTTAGGGTCCCTAGATGCCAAAAACATGTTTTCTCAATTCTGGCGGTCGGTCTGTCTGTCTGTCTTCAAATTTTGGTAAAAAATTAAGGGTCATATGGAGATGACCTGGTAACATTTTGGTAAAAATGCAATATGGCAAAACAAAATGGCGGCCTCGCGAAATATTTAAAAAAATTTATTTCAAAAAAACTGTTTATCCAATTTATTTCAAATTTAGCACAAAACTTAAGTACTATGTAGGAATCAACAAATTTTTGTACAAATCGAGGATGGCGGAACAAAATGGCAGCATTTTGAAATTGCGTGCTATAAATTAGATGATTGTGATATACAGATGAATAAGTAAAATTGTGGTACTAATTCAAGAAGACAAAACAAAATGGCTGCTAAATAAAATATTTGTAATTGTGAAAAAATCGCCCTCTCAGGTTTTATATATCTTCACGTTTTAGAGTTTTATAAATTTCGTCGGTTCGTCTGTCGGTTTGTCTGAGTACCAGTTCACGGCATAGTTTAAAAATTACTTAAGCAAATGATTTCAAATTTTACGTAACAATTAAGGGTCATATGGGGATGGCCTGGTAATATTTTGTTAAAAATTGTGAAATGTTACAAAAATTATTACTAAAAAAAATCTAATCTCAAATTGTGCATAAAAATCAAGTAATATGTAGGAATCAACTGGTAAAATTTTGGTACGAATTCATGATGGCGGTTTAGAAAAATATTTTAAAATTCAGCCTAAAAACTGCTTAATGGACTGATTTTAAATTGTGTCCCAAAAATAATTGTGGTATACAGATGAACTAGTAAAACTGAGGTACTAATTCAAGATGACGCAACAAAATGGCTGCTAAATAAAATATTTGTAATCGTAAAAATATTACCCTCTCAGGTTTTATATATCTTCCACGTTTTAGCATCCCTAGATGCCAAAAAATAAGTTTATCAACTCCGTCTGTCGGTTTGTCTGTCTGTCTGTCATTTCACGGCATAGCTTAAAAACTACTTATCCGATTGACTTCAAATTTTTGTCAAAAATTAAAGGTCATATGGGGATAGTCTGGTGAAGTGTTGGTAAAAATCCGAATTGTTAAAAAAATTATTACAAAAAAACTGCTTACCCAATTTACCTCAAATTTTACGCAAAAATCCAAGTATTTTAAAGGAATCGACTGGTATCCATCCAAGATCCAATCCAAGACGGCGGAACAAAATGGCGGCTTAGTAAAATATTTAAAAATTCACCCTGAAAAATTATTTAATGGACTGATTTCGAATCGTGTGCTAACAGAGTGGTATACAGATGAACTAGTAAAACTATGGTACTAATTGAAGATGACAGAACAAAATGGCGGCTAAATATAATCTTTGTAATTGTTTGTAATGTTTTATCAATTCCGTCGCTCCATCTGTCGGTTTGTCTGTCTGTCTGTCAGTTCACGGCATAGCTTAAAAATTAAGGGTCATATGGATTTGGTAAGATTTTGGTAAAAGTCCAATATGTCGGAAAAAGATGTCGGCCTAGTGAAACGTTAAAAAAATTTTTAGTGAAAAACTAATTGCCCAATTTCTTACAAATTTTGCACACAAAATCGGGTGTTGTATAGAAATGAACTGGTAACATTTTGGTATGAATATAAGACAGCAAAACAAAATGGCGGCTTTTTAAATTATTTAAAAAATCAACCTAAAAATACTAGTGCTAAATAATTTTTTTTAAAAAATCAACGTAAAAAACTACTTATTGAATTTGTTTTATATTATGTCCAAAAATAAAGTGTGCCATAAGTAGAAATTGGTAAAATATTGGTAGGAATCCAATATGCTCTAACAAAATGGCGACGAATAAAAATGTTTTAAAAGACAGTACATACGTGTTACTAAATGACTATGTACTGAACTAAACTGGGTTACACTTCACTAGTCCTAATAAAAAAAAAAAAGATTCATAACGAGGAAAGTTCCGGTTGAAGGAAATTTACCGATTTTTTTTAAACAAAAGTGGTGTTGATAATAGCTGTGTTCGAAGTTATTAATATATAAAGGCTCTGACAAATTTTATGAAATGCTATTAGCTAACTGTTTTTTATTTAGAAATGAAAAACAAATAATGTTTGTTTAGACTTAAATACAATATTTAGTAAACCAAAGACAATTCCTATATAAAAATAAATTTTACCTTTCTGAACTTTTAAGAATATTATAAATTTCACACAAGATATTAAACCTACGCAAAAAAGACATAGAGACGATCTTACGTAAGTATTTAAATCTATTTAGAAAATGAAAACCAAGTATTAACGAAAGCGGAATTTTAATTTCACCTGTTAACTTTTAATTTTGAAATATAGCTATCATCTATTATATATTTTTTGCATTTAAGAGGATATCGGAGTGAATTTAAATACTCAATTCTTCTGCTGCTACACATAAGTCATTTATCTACGGTGTTACAGGTCGATGTGGGGTATAGACAGAAACCTATTTTGTCTAGCCAACGATCAGTCGGGTGATCAGCCAGATACAAAACGTGGCGGTTGACTTTTAGTTGTCCGTTTAGTAGAAAAAATTTTTAAATTCGACTTTACTCCGGACGTCCCTCGTACAGAATTCCTACCTACAGAGAACACAGTTTGTATGTGCATGTATTTAATTATTTGGTGATAACTTTATACAAATATATAAACTGATATTTATTTCATTTTTTTTTCTTAAATTATTACCAAACAACCATATGGGCTCATAAAATGTGTTATCTGCTTCTTCTGTACGTAAAGAATGTACGAGGCGTAAAGTCAATTTATCGATTTTTTCATTTGTTAATATTTCTTTTTATATTGTAATTGTTAATTTTTTACCTTTAATTTTATTTTTACCTAAATGTTACCTTTCCATCCCCATATGACCTTTGATTGTTGATCAAACATTGAAGTCAGTCGGATATATAGCTTTTAAGTTATGCCGTGCACAGGCAAAACAACAAAAAGCAACTTGATGACCCTCTTACGAGGGATGAAAAAACAGTTGTTTTTTTTTAAGTTAAAATAAAACCAACCTATTTTTTTTAACAGAATATCGGGAAGTTTTTCAGTAAACAAAAATATAAAGTTTTTTGAAACGTAAAAATTTGAATACGATAAAATACCGAATCTCAACGGAAAAATATCATATTTTTACTCATTATATTTTTTTCAACGCATAATGATACTGAAAATCGCGTTTCATAGTTATTCCGATATCCTTTCAAGCAGCATAACTGAGTTTAAACATTCGCCTCCCATTTGAGATTACAAACCATTTGCAGGAGAACATAAAACTGGCAATTTAGTACAAACACTGTACTCTATATCGTGCTTTGAAAAAACATTTTTTGCCTCCCTTATAAGAAAAAAGTAGTATTATCATGAAAAAAGTAGGGTAATCGTGAATAAACGGATGGATGAATATTTCATCCACACTATTCATCAATTTTTATTTAATACTTTCGCATGGATTTCATCAATTTCAATGTTTGAAAATACACAAAAAACAGAAGATTTGATTTGGACGAATGATCGCCAAATCAAATCTTACCTCAAAGCCTACTTGATTATCCGCCCAATAGGCGTAATCGCCACGCAACGAAACGAGCGGGTGAACAGACCCTACACATTATGCGAACGAATGGACGAATGGTGAGTAGCGGGTTTAACTGTAACCCTTCGCTTCTTGATAACAAGTCGAACTTTGGAAGTCATGGAATTTACCGTCATAATATCTCCCCAGACTATCATAGCTAATTCTAAAAACATGCCCAGAAATTCTATCTTTAGAAAAAGATAGATATTTAAATATAGATATAAATTTTTACACACTGGAGTGAATTTTTATTTTTATAAGCATTAACTGACAGGTGGCGCAAAGTGCATTACCATATGCTCCCATTGTTGCAAATGGCATCTTATCTCACCGCCCCATTGACATTTCTGAAGTAAACAGGTTCAATATTCGAAGAGCAGAATACACGTCGAAAAATCGTGGATCGCTGTATTCCTCAAGAACACGAATTAACTGTGCTAATATTTACGGCAAATAATCGGTCGGTGGTATTGACTCCGATTTTCAGGTCGCATAGCACCAACTGGGCAAACAATAAGACATTTAGCAATTTGTCTCGAAGAAACTGGTTCAACACAGAACATAATCAGAAGTAGTCTGCCCCGGAGCAAGTAGCCGAGAACATCGCTTCTGTGGCTGCAGATGTCCAAGAGGACCCTCTATTGGACGCAATAGACGATCTAGATGATCTTTACAGTTAATATTGGTGAGACTTGAAAATGTTGCTATACAAAATGCAAACAGTACATCAGCTTTTGCCGGTAGACCACCAATCGCCTTTCTAGACCGCGGCGAGGATGATTTTTGACTGAAAATCATGAGCGATAATGCTCATTTCCACCCTTGCGGACACGTGAATAAGCGAAATTATCGCTTCTGGGGCACTGAAAATCCACGTGTACTGCTCCAAGTTACTGTCTAGTGCGGCGTTTACGAAGAAAAGGTGATTGGCCCAAATTCTTTTCGTGGATGGCGTCAACAACAGTATAACTGTGACTGGTGAGCGCTACAGAACCATGATTAATGATTTCTTGCCACAGGCCATCCGACAAGAAGTGGAGAATTTGTCGTCAAAAGTTTGGAGATAAATTATGAAAGCAACAATATACATTCTAGAGCAAGCGTTTCCTGGCCGCTTCCCGTTTTGGCTATTTGCACTGGCCTGCAAGGTTTCATGATTTGACGGTTTCAGACTTCATTCTTTTGAGTTTTTTGAAGTCACGGATCTACACGAACAAGCCACAGACCATCCGACAAGAAATGAAGAATTTGTCGCCAAAAGTTTTGAGAGAAGTTATGGAAAAAGCTGCGAAACAGTCCAGAATTTAAATTAACTGTGGAAGACGCCACTCGGCAGATATGATTTTTGCGACTTAATGGAAACAAATCCAGTTGAACAAACGTTCAAATAAACATTATCAATAAACAAAACCAAATATTTTTATTTACAGACAAAGTTACTGCTTTTGGAAATCGGGTGAGGACTTTTGCTCCACCACAGTACGAACAAAAGACACAATTTGTTGGATTTGTATTCGGATCAACATTCGTCTAGTAATCTAGCAGTGAATTATATAATATGGGTTGTGGTGGTTGTAAAAGAAATTATTGAATTGTACAATTTGAGTGGTATCCGGAAACTTGGCAGGAGTTATGAAGTGAGACTTGCAATACAGAGTCTCACATTTTGCTTGGAATATTGCATCATTTATTATTTTTTAAAGGTGGCCCATTTCTTTTTTGCCATCAACTTGTGTTTGTTTTACAGTTCTTAAATTCGTCAATGATCCATTTCAGTCAAAGTATCGCGATTTCGCGCTATTTAGAACTCATCAGGCCGCCATATAATAGCGGGCCCCCTGTAGGGCAATGGTACAAAATGGAATCACAGAAATAACTGCTCTGCTGGCTAATACCACAACCGGCATTGAATTACACTCTTATTTCCTGACGTTCATTCTGTTATTCCATATTGTGCCTTTGCCACATGGCGGCCTGATCAGCTCTATCGCCGCTTGACTGAAATGGATCATTGCGCCGGCAACATTGCAGGACATGTTCCAGACAGGGATCATAGTTTCCTTCTTGCGACGTTGATGTAAAGTGAAACAAAACGACATTAACATTTTTACTTCCTATGAAAGTCAGAAATCAACAATGTACTTCAACGCCGATCGTGGTGTTAGCAAGCGGAGTATGTTTTTTGTGATTCCTATAATACTATTATAGTAATATTTAAAAAAGGTAGAGAATGGAGAATCATGTCCCGAATACAGAATAAATTCGTTTATTGATCGGTTTTACGCTATTTTGTGGCAATCCTTTGTCTATTTAGAGCATAATTTGTGTAATGTATTTCTAAAGAAGTAGACCTAATTTACACTCCTAGTGACACCAAGCGTGCGTGGTAATATTATGATTAAACGGCAACACGAGCGATTGACGTGGTCCATTCATGAAACTGCCTGATGCACTGTCTATTCAAAGCAAAATCAATTTCTGGTAGACCTATGATTAAAATAAGTTTGTCGGACATCCATTGTGTTTATTTGTTATTTTTCACAACGTTTCGGTTTGTTAGTAACTCCAGTCATTATCAAAGGAAGATTAAATTACAGTTCCTGTCGAACAATCTTATTTACTATTAGTGTGATAAGTGCCCTGGGGTCTGAAGTCTAAATGAGTTTGCATTGAGTATCAGAGAAAATCAGATACACACCGAAAAAGAAAAATTAAAGCAAATAAATTGGAATTTAGCATTCACTTGGAGATTGGAGATACCTACTAGTCAAGCAAAATGTTGTAATTAAATGGCAAATAAAGGCAATGAATGTTCGTGGAGTTTTAGTATTGAAAATACTATTGGGGTCACTTTTATGCAAACTTAACACTGCCTGTCGTAACTTCGACAAGGCAAAATCCCGACACCGAAACTGCGATAACGTGATCATTATAGATTGTGAGTGCGGACGCACTAAATAAATAAATAAGATAACATTATAATATGAGGTCATCGGATTGTCCATGCATAGATGAACAGATTTTATATAGAAATAAACAGTCCATTTTTTTTGTGTATGTATGTGTGTAACAAAATTCTGAGTCTTATATTAAAATAAGGTAAATACGGATTACCAATGCATAGATGAACAAATTTTAGTGAAAACAAAATAGTCCATTGTTTTGTTTTTGTGTACAACAATATTTTGAGTCTTATTAGAATAAGGCAGCCATCATTAAATACGTACGGAAACGCACGAAATTGTGATTGCAGCCGATTTCAAAACTATTTTTTTTGTTAAAAAAGGTAAGTTAGATATATTATATATTATATTTGAACCGCTTTTTACCACAAATATTATAATGTTTGAATACCCAAGCTTCGAGTTTCTAGATTGCCTAGTTTTTTGTTTCGATTGTCATCCTCTTTTTTATATATTATAAAATAAGGGTAGTTTAGATTGTCACGTGTTTTTTTCAATAGATTATAATAATATTTTTTATATAATATGCAATACAAGCAATTTATTAATATTACAATATTTTAATACCCAAGTTTAAGTTTCTAGATTGCTACATTTTTTTATAGATTTTATTAATATTTTTTTATATAACATAAAAAGTGGGCAATTTATTAAATATTACATTACTTTAATACCCATGCTTGTTTTTTTTAATATTTTTTTTAAATATAGAGTATAAACAAGTTTAAAAACATCAATAGTTTTGTTAAATTTTTGGCGAAAAAAATATTAACAATTACAAGTAAAGGAAATGTATTATTTCTTGTTCCTTATTTTAAATTTCACATATTACAGACAAATGTGTGGGAAGCATAGCCATCAAAAAGTGCAGTACCGTACCGTACCGCAAATTGTGTCATTTCGTCTTGCCCAGCACCCGACGTAAGAAACTATTTAGCCCCCACAAACCGGCGCCGGCGTTGCCAGATACCTTTTTTCATAGAATTTACAATAATGCCTTACGTGTACAAGAAAGTTACTTCTCAAAATATATTGAGATTTTTGCAGATCAGTTTGTACAGGTAACGGTAGGTATAATTCAAGGTTGCAGTGGAAGTTCTTTGGTGAGCCTAGGTTTGACCTTTTTTTGTCGTAAAAAATGGGTATCCTTTCCAAATATCATCTCACATGTCTATTATGAGAGGTTTGCATAGAAAGAAGTTCGAAATGCCTTATAGTCTTAAATATTTAAGTAAATAAATAATGGCTACTAAAAAGTCTAACAAAATAAAATAAAATTTAAAATGCCCGACCTCTAATATAGTGCTCTATCACCATAGTAGAAATAAACGTTTATTTCTACTATGCTATTCCAATATTGTTGGATATTTCACTTGTAGTAGTCCTAACGTATTGCGCTTCTGACTGGTTTCCGCCTCAAAACATCTGCAAAAGATTTTGTCTAAATTACCACCAATGGCGCAGCCAGGAGGTGAGTGCTCACTATGCACGCGATTAGTAAATAAGCCCATAGCTTTAGAGTTAGTACAATGTTTTACACTTAAAAACAAAAACCAAAAAAATAAAGACAATAGAATTCCGACGGAAGGAATTTAGTGAACATTCTGCATTATATACCACCTAACGTTGAAAGCCTGACTTGAAGCGCCATCCCGGGAGGTAGAGTATATAGGCACGTATTTTCAGTAAGCCTAGCCTCGATATTTCAAACATATGGAAGCCGCTTCTAACTTAAACTGACCTCGTTAAACTTCAGGGTCCTAGTAACCAGAAACCGGAGGCTTTACGCATCACCTTACACGACTAGTATATATAAACCTCTAACTTTAGGGTTAGTTTTTGGTAAGATGACTACATTACTAATGATATTTTGTAATTTCAGATATCCCCGTAACGAGAGGTGGTACAAAGACATCATGCCAAAAGAGGAAACACTCTCCCCCAGAGGTCCTAGTCTTTTAGAGGGTCATCCCCGGAAGGACGGCACCAACCCCATCTAAGGACCCTTGGGCTTGCCCATTGACGGTCCATCTGATGGGGATCCGGTGAGGTTTAGTGGGTATGGCAATCTGACTAGGTGTAACAACCTGGCAGAAATGCGAGTCCCACACTGTCTCCATCCCAACAGGGATAGAGTCGTGCGTAAATACTTTCCCCATCGTCACAAAAAAAAAGTTAGTTTTTAGTTTATATTTGAAAACGGGTGGAGATAGTTATCATTCGAAACGTTCTGAAAGTAAATAAATAAACACAAATAAGCCCGACAGAACGAGTTTACTGAATCTTTTACCTCGTTCAAAAAAAAACAGTTTCTTTGTAGGTGTGGTTTAGCGAAAAAAGATTCGAGGAGAGAAAACAACCATGGACCATACTATCAAATTGGCTGAAACACAGAGACCGACAATGAATTGTATATTTTCTCGAAGCTCTGTCTAATATAGCAACAGGTGAAGAACCGTTCTAACGGCTTACGTGTTTGTTATTGAATGTAATTTAATAGATATGGAGAATCGGCCTGTTTGCCGTATTTACTCCATGATGGTTCTCAATGAGACAAAGTCGATTATTACAATTTTAACCACTTTGCCCGGAGTCGTCTCCAAGTAACATTTCAACGCCCAATCACATAATAACTACATCCAACCTTGTAGCCCAACGTTGGTATACATCGTTGGCAGGCGACTACTCAGCCCTAACGCGACCTTTGTTGTTTCGACAATGGATCTGACTACTGGTACTGTTTGATGAGCCTAAATGGGGAGTAATTTTACATTGGAACTGGTTTACCAATTTTAATTAAAGCAATTGCCAGAAAGCACTATTATTTAATATACTATAATCTTTTAACTCTCATTTGGTTTGTAAAATACGTAATAATTCTTACCAAACAATCAGAAAAGAACTAAAGCATGCAAATTAAACATCACCGCCGGATTTGAAACGAAATGCAGAAAGTATATAAGCGAAGATCGAAAGCAGGATTAAGTGTGGGAAACAATAAGCCACAACCGATCAACGTAAAACACTTTATTGAGAAATAGTAGTAGATAAAATAGGCACACCACCTTGAAAAATGTATTACAATATTTTATGTTTACTTAATGGGGGCAATTTTTTAATCCGCAATTCCGGAAAAATACCTAATTGAAATGTGTTCCTTGTAGGGTTGCCAGACAGCGTTTCCAGATTTTTTTCTCCGCTAATCGGGAATTTTATAGACCAATCACAAAAAAAATTTGATTTTGTCCAAAAAATCAGAACACTATAAAAACTATATAAATACATTTTTTTAAAATTCATATTTCTCGTAATTTATCAAACAAGACTATTTAAAATATTTAATACCGAACAATATTTACACCAAACAATATAGAATAAAAAAGAGTTACTTATTCATTTCGAAACACTTGGAATACAAAACTTAATAAAAATACAGATTTTGATATTATTTAAACCAAATGTTAAAAAATTCACAAAACATCCATTATTTTGAATAATTTTTATTAATAAAAATGTGTTTTTTCTAGCTGACTCTACACTTAAATCACTTAAGGGAGAACTGCACGCAAAAAGTGAAAAACCAGGGACAAGGTCTAGTCGAGTTGAAAGTAAGATGAAAAGGTACCTACGCATTAAAAAAACTTCTTGCACGTCCGACCTCAAAAAAATGTGTTATGTATAGGTAATTTAAATTACAATTCGGTTAAAAATGGGTTCAAAAGGCTTCACGCGCTGCAGAAATACAAGACATGAGTACGATTTACCATTTCAAATTTTGCAGTTACGTAGACAAAGGATCAATGTAAGGCGGTAAACAGCCATTTTGTGGAAAAAAGATTATATACAAAGGCATGTGCGTCAAAAAGTGGTCAAAAAATGGTCGAAAATGGACAAATCTACTTTTATTTTATTTTTTCATAAAAAATCGCATTTAGCGCCCAACTATACATATTTCCCTATTAAAATCACATTGAAGCTAATACATATCTCTTATAGTTTTAACATAATATTACAGCGGCGGAGGGCTTGCAAATGATCCATATTAATGCGTGCAGTTCCCCCTTAATTTGTCGCTCATGTTTATATATAATTATAAAATATTAAAAGTGCATCTGGCGGGTTACACATTACTAGACCTATTCCCACTTTTCGAAATATCACAATAAAACTTAAAATCACTTAATGTGTTAGATAATTTTCTTATAATTTGCTAAAATTTCCCAACATTTCTGATAATTTCCTATAATTTCTGAATATGTCTAGATATTTTCCTACAATTTTCGAACATTTCGTATGATTTCTGAAAAATCATAACTTTTCGGGACATTACTTTTTAATTCAAATTTCCCATATTTTATTCGTGGGATTGCTGGATATATATCGAGACATTAATATTCTGCTCTCACTAAAAGCTTGCGGAAAAATAATTGAGGAACTAGGAATGTTGTTTGCACCTGTTTTTCCGTGCTAGAAAAAGATTTGTGTAAAAACTACAAAACTACAACTTTTTTTAAAAATCGGCATTTCATTTCATTTAGCTTGTCATAATTATTTTTACTTTCCCTTATTAATTATTAAAGTTCATACATTTTTTTTTTCAAAATCCGTTTATGACTGATAGTTGCTTGTTGTACAAAAAGAAAGACCTTTTTTCTTTTAGTGGTTAGTTGTACTTGATTGGTGTTCTGCTGCTCTGCTAAACGAAAATTAATTAATGTTTTAAATTTATGCTCGATGTCACGATATTCAGGTTGCAATTAGCTATAGTTTTTATGTCAAAATTGATTACAAATTTACAGTACGTTGTCCCGATATCCAACGTTGGAGAGATTACTTAATATTATTATAACTGGTATAGTTGGAATTCGACGTCAAGGCAACGTTAGAAGATTTTCCAAATACTACGTTGCCTAGTGATTTTTTGGTGGTCGAAGCGACGTCGTACTATCGTTGTCTTACGAAATTAGTTGCAAAGACTGTATGCGTTTACTATATTGACCAATATCAACGTCGATATTAGTACAAAATAGGTTTATAGACAGAGGGGGCTTTAAATATAATAACAGATTTTGTCTCAGTTTCAGTTTAGTCACTACATAAAGAAGTAGATTCTTCATAGCTACTTAACTACATACAATATCAAACACGATAGCCGGAAGCAAAGTTCTCGCATGTTGTGCTGCCTCACACATTGTCGCGCGGAAATGTATTACATTCCATTGCCGAACACCTCACAACCGAGTGCGAGCTATATATGATCTCACTCTGTATAACTTTAGCACAATTGCAATTTAAACTGTTACATTAACAATTAAGAGTACGTACATCATATTAAAATAAAAAAATGCTGGCGTACTTTCATTGATAAATAAATAGTTCGTGTAGATTTAATAATGTGGCCCCAAGATAATAAAAATTGCGATAAATCTCTTTGGGTAATGCGTTAAAATTTACGAAAACTGCTTGTGAATTTATCGCCCAGGAAATTTGATAGTTTTAAATATACTTTTATTCTACCTCGAAAACAAGTGTTGTTGATTTAGTAGAAGTATAATTATATTAAAATTTATTGTTTGATATTCAAACCTGCATGCGCCAGTTGTAGGTTTTCACACAAGAAAATATTTTGTTCAAGTTTGAATATGGGATTCTTCCGGAAGTGTTTGCTGTGTGTTTTACTTTATAGGTTGCAGGAAAAAATGTAAGTATTTTCACATAATTCGTATATAGCTGTAGTAATTAGGAAAAATTGTTAAACTAAATTAGAATGCTTTTTCATCAAATTCCCTCATAGTAAAAGTAAGAAACATATAATTCGCCACAAATAGTAAGTATAGTAATAATAATAATAATAAATAAAAGGTAGAATATTATGCATATGTAACATGGCAGGATATTTTCTTAATCAAAAATAAACCTTTACTAGACTTGGCAAAATCCCGCCTATTAAGAAAACACAACCAGTTTAATACAATCAAGAGAAGTATAACGAAAAGTTTGTAAAGTATAATGATTTAGAAAAGCACGTAAATAAGTTGTGAATGATAGAAACTGTAAAGACTATTCCGACGAACGACAACAACTGGTGTGGGCGAAAAGTGTTCGGAGGAATATCAAAGCAACCTCAACGAGCACATATATAAGAACAGCAAAAAGTGGAACTACTTGCAGCTGGTATAGGTATATAGAATACATGTGAAGATGATACAAGAATAAAGAGTTGCTTAAAAGGTTCTATAACATGGAAGGATCTCCGACGATGCTAAATCTTTTGATAGCCGAGATATCTTCGAAGGATCTATTTAAGGGAGTGCAAATGATCTAGGGCAGAATCCATAATAGTAATAATATTAATCGTCTTTAGTGCCAAAATAATTTTTGATTTCTGCTGTAGAAGTGTGTAAGTGTAATAACTTTAACTGTAGTATTGGAGATTTAATTTTGTACCCTATCGGGGCTATAAACCAGTGGTACAAAATCTTTTAAAATGTCCTGACACTTCGAATATTATACACCAGAATTGTTAAGATAGAACGAAACTATTATGTCACTAGAAAGAAAATGTTTGCATTTTTCACTATTTCCACACATATCTATGGTGGCAATAATTTTTGTTACAACCGGCAACGCAGTACTGACATGCCTTTGGTAAACATATATTTACTGTTAGGACAACTTTTTATCGGAAATGGTTTAACTGTAGAACCAGCCAGAATTCCAAAACAAAATATGGAAAAAAGATAACTGACTCAATTTAAACAAAAGAAAGGACAGTAATGGACACATTAATGAATGGCCAGAAGTTTTCACAATGCTCAACCAAGAAGCCCCTTGCATATTTAGTGCTTTTGGTAAAACCTGCCTTTATAAATATGTATTTCATCTGTTTTACGGTTAACAAAAAATATAGATATATGGTTTAATTTAAACTTAGTAACTATCTTCTGATTTCATTGTTCTGGCTGGAAAAAAAGCCCACTGGCAGCGAACAGAAATGAAATAAGAAAACAAATATTTAATTAAATAAGTATAAGAAAAATCCTAGAATTTCAAGTTTTACAAAGAGCAATAATATCTTATTGTCTTTTTATTTTGATCTGCTCAAGTCGGCTTAAAGCAAGTGATTGGGTTTTTTAACGTAAATATTATTAATGTTCCCAGAGAAACATGAACTTCGTTCCCCTGCATCTTTTCACTATCCAAATTCAGAGACCAAGGACCAACTTTGTTCACTACAGAGTAAAATTTTCCCTTTTTTTCGCTTAACGGTATCGTGATACCTATCCGATAATTGAAAAAAATTAAGGTTTCCATGTTTCCAAGCTTAATAGGGATCTTACAGAAAATTGATTTTTCAATTAAACGATGACAAATCGCTTCCTTTGCCTCATTAAGATGCGCTTGTCGAATATTTTTACGAAAAAAAAATGTCCAGAATAATAATGATTTTAAAGTCATCGGCAGTTTTTTAATTCTGACGTTGCGTGCAAAGGCTTTATAGTGGTTTGTGACGTCACCAAGCATCTAGTCTGTCCCGCTTTATGAAAAAATCAATAATCCGTTTAATGTTTTCATTTGATCTGCTATCGTGTGTATAGTTTTGTAAGAAAGAAATATAAAATATAATGATAGTAATTTTTTTTTTATTGACATCCGTGAAAATTCGTCGTGTTAAAGCCAAAAGGTAAAACACGCGTTTGTTGTATAATAACTAAAGACTAATATTAAACTAAAGAAGCAGTAATTATATCATGATTTATGAATTCAGTGAATGACTGGCGAACCAGGGGAAAACAGGGGCAGCTGTCCCTAAAACGCATTTCCAATTTGTATTAAAAATATACTTCCCACAATCACAACGTATATAAATATACAAATGAAAGTTAGTTACGAATCTTGAACCAATTTGAAACGAGGTATACGAAACTTACGAAAGCAAGACCATGTGATGGCGCGTCTAACGGTCTAACCAATATGACTCATATTGACAAGGTCATATTTCGTAAGAATTTGTTAGAAGTGAAGTAACCTTTTTGATTTTTGACAGACAGGAGCAACGGTCACTATGGATAACAGTATTTTAGATTAGATATCGATCTTTTAGCTTAGATTTTTAAGTTTCTGAAAAAGCCAGATATATAGTATATTAGATACGTATTTTTTCTCATATAGAACGAAAGCTTTCACGGTTGTGGTCAATTAAGAAATCATGGTTCTTGGGATTAGACCGTACCAAAATGGAATCATTTTCCGACTTTTCGCCATCGATTGTACAAGGCATCTTCAGAGATCTTTAGTTCACGAGATCGGAACGACCTAAGCCGGCTATTTATAGTCGACCTGTGTTCACCGAACTGTGACCTGGTGTAACGATCGTTTTCCATGTATGATGTAGACTGAAGCCAGTATCTCTATTAAAATAGTTAGGATGCTTATACATTTCAATAGATTCTCTAATTTTCCGTTTATAGAATCCCGATACTGAGGCAAGAACTTTGGTTTCTTTTATATTTATGATATGTACAGTGAAATATTAGTATACAGCAGATTGTACAATTTGTTTCTTTCTAATACATCATTCATGTTCCTTAAGCCTAGTCGAAGTTTGCGATCGCTAAAGAGCATTATGCAGTTCCTTGTTCCTGTGATGTTGTCAACCATTTTTAGTTTGGTTGAACGGACTATGGAAACAATATATACTGCTATAGCTGTAAAAGTCTAGTCGAAGTTTGCAACTGCCAAAGGGCATTATTCCTATCCAAACGGAAGGACCATATGCAATTCCTTGTTCCTGTGGTGATGTCAACTATTTTTAGTTTGATTGAACGTACTATGAAAACAGTATATACTGCTATCCCTGTAATGTTTTCGACCAAACGATTTTTGCTGTTTTTTGTTAAACCGGTTTCTTCATTTAAATCCTACTATTCCTCGGCATGAAAACTCACTATTTCATAAAGAGAACTACCTGAAATTAAAGGAATTTGAAAGACGCATGCAAATCACGTTATATTTCATAAAAAGAACCAAATATCATATTTTTCGCCCACCATTCAAAACGAACTAATAAATTTAATTGGAAAGAAAGTAAGGAACACAATTATGGTAGTTGCATCAAATTATTATTGTTTAATGTTGGATTGTACCCCAGACACATCCCACCAGGAGCAAATGACGCAGATCATTAGATATGTCCTATGCAGCCAAACGGGACGTTCCATAGAGGAAAGCTTCAGCGATTTTATAAGGTTAAGTCCGCTACTCACTCATCACGGTTCGATTCGTCAATTCATCTAAATGAACGAATGGACGAATCAACAAATGGACGAATATTTCATCCACACTATTCATCGTTTTTAATTTAATTCGTTCGCATGAATTTCATGGGGTTTAATGTTTGAAAATACACAAAAAATAAAAGATTTGATGCGGACGAATGGAATAATCAAGTAGTCACAGACTACTTGATTATTCGCCCAAAAGACAGAATCGCCGCGTAACGAACCAAACGGACTGCGGTCTTCTTGTTTTCTGGAATGTTATTTTATCTAAAATGAGTAAAGTTAATACATTTCTGCAAGGAAAAATTTATAACGGTACTGGATGGGTCTAATTTAATAAAGGGGCTTGTTGAAAAAATTCAATCTCTTAGGAAAAATTTACTTGAAAATGTCTTGCAAAAGGCTAATCAAATTTCTGAGTCCGTAGATTTAGAGCCAGAATTTACAATGATAAGAAAAAGAAATGTTAAAAAAATGACAGGCGAGCTTTGCGCTGACGAGGCGAAAAATTTAAATGAAATTAGAAAATTTAAAATTTTGATTTTGTGCTCTTAAAATCAGCAAATGATTTTAATTTTCTAACCGGTAAATCACTTAAAGAGTCCATGCCACTGATTTAGCTTTAAAATATAATCAGGATTTGGATGCTTTCAAATTTGTTAACGAAATTGACAGTTTTAACATCTTCACATTGAAGGCTTAAAATCTCTAAGCCATCAACAACATACAACCTTTAAAATTTATTAGAAATAATGAGTGGGAATCTGCATGTCCAAATATTGATATTGCTCTTACTTAGAGTGTTTCTTACCTTGCCAGTAACTACAGCATCATGTGAAAGATCATTTAGTAAATTAGAATTAATCAAACATTATTAAGATCGACTATGTAGGACAGGCTTACTAATATGGTAATTTTAACTATAGAAAGAATTGTCCTTATCTATATTTTAATCTATTTTAATCAAGTAATCGATGATTTTGCTAGTTTAAAAGCGAGAAGAGTGCAATTTTAGTTTTTTTAAATACCTACAAAAGTTTTGATATAATTTTTGTTTTTTACCTAGACCTAGTTATTCGTTTATTATGTCTTTTTGCTCATACGTCTTATACCTGTATAGATCAAAAAATAAAATAAAATCATTATTTTAAACAAATAAAATTGTTTTTACCTGTTTATAAAATTTATATAGGGGCGACAACCTAACTAAACTAGGCTAAATTCCTAGTTACGGCGCTGATTAGTGGTTTGGTATTGAATTAAGGTAAACCAGTAAACCTACTATTTCAATGATCAAAGATTTTATCGTACCTACTCGTCAATTTCATTCCTTTAAATAAATATCCACTTACGTGAAACACCTTATTTACATTATTATTGAAAGGTATAAAAACGTAGATTTTTTGATGGATATTTTTGGAAATGTCACTGGTTAAAAAATATTTACTTGTTATTCATAACACTACTTATAAACTTATCACATTAATCTATATAACATATACCTACCTAATGTTTCCATTTGACTAATGCAGTCTAATTTAAATTTGCTAATTTTATAGCAACTATATCACCAACCGGAATTGCGGAAATTAGAAATTTAGATTAAATTAATATTTGGCAGGAACAAGCTACGCTAAATTAGTTTACAGAAAATCATAAGTTTAGTTTCAACGTAAAAACAAATTGTTTGAAAAAATAATTTCACTGTATGTATTTTTTACGGGGTTTGAGGGAAGAAGCAGGATTTTCAATGGAAGAGTAAAATAAAAATTCGAGGAAGTTACCGAATATTTGGTTTAAAATATGAGTCTCTTTCGCAAATGCATATTATGCGTTTTAGTTTATGCACTCCAAGAAAAATTGTAAGTATAAATAACTCTTAGTTAACATTAAAATATAAAGCAGATTATTGACATCAACGAAATTATCAAAAATTTAAAGAACAAGATTTCTTAGTAGAGCTCGAATGTAAGGGGCTCAAAATTGTTTCTTTTTATTTTTAAGTGGAGTATTACATACGCTTTATTATAATGCCGCACTTAATGATTTTAAAAGACTAATATTCTTCTCTTCTCCATATATATGTTTTATCAACGTCGGTCTGTCTGTCTATTTGTCATTTCGTGGTTTAGCTTAAAAACTACTTGCCAGATTGATTTCAAATTTTAGTCAAAAGTTAAGGGTCATATGGTAAAACTCCAATATGCTGGAACAAGATGGTGCCCTGGTAAAACGTCAAAAAATGTATTACTAAAAAAACTTGGTATCCAATTTAACTCAAATTTTGTACAAAAATCAAGTGTCACACAGGAATGAACTGATAATATTTTGGTATGAATCCAAAATAGCAAAACAAAATGGCGGCCTAATAAAATATTTAAAAAATCAACCTGAAAGAACTACTTATTAATTAATTTTAATTGTGCAACCGTTAAAGTTGTGGTTCGAATCCAAGATGGCGGAACAAAATGACGGCTTAATAAAATATTAAAAAATTCAGCCTGAAAGCTGGCGAAAAGAAAATGGCGGCCAAATAAAATGTTTGTAATCGTGAAAAATTCACTCTCACTGGTTTTACGTATCTTTTTACGTTTTAAAGCCCCCCTAAGTGCCAAAAAATATGTTTTATCAATTCCGTTGGTTCGTCTGTCTATCAGTTCGCGGCATAGCTTAAAAACTATTTACCAGATTGATTTCAAATTTTAGTCAAAAATGAAGGGTCATATGGGGATGTTCTGAAAATATTTTGATAGGAATTTCATATGCCGGAACAAGATGGCGGCCTAGTAAAACGGTAAAAAAATATTACTTAAAAAAATTGTCCAATTTATTTCAAATTTTGCACAAAATCAAGTGTTACATAAGATTGAACTGACAACATTTTGGAATAAATCCAATATAGCAAAACAAAATGGCGGCCTAATAAAATATTTAAAAAATTATAGAAAAAACTACTTATTAGGTTAATTTCAAAATTTGTTCAAGCATTATATATAGAGATAAACCGTTAAAGTTGTGGTACGAATGGCAAACAAAATGGTGGCCAAATAAAATGTTTCTAACGGTGAAAAAAATCACTAGATGCAAAAAATATGTTATTTAGTTCCGTTGGTCCATCTGTCGGTCTGACTGTATGCCTGCAGTTCGCGACACAGCTTAAAAACTACTTACCAAATTCATTTAACATGTAATCAAAAATTAAGGATGGGGATAACCTCGTAATATTTTGGTAAAAATCCCGTAGGCCGGAACAAGATGACGGCTTAGTGAAGAAACGTTAAAAATTATTACAAAAAACTGATCACCCATCTTACCTCAAACTTTGCACAAAAATCAAGTGCTATATAAGAATGAACTGGTAACATTTTGTTACGAATCCCAGAGAGCAAAACAAAATGGCGGCCTAGTAGAATATTAAAAAAATCAGCCTGAAAAAAGTAGTAAATAGACTAATTTTAACAAAATTTTTGCAAGCATGAAGGATGATATAAAGTTAAAAGGGTAAAGTTGTGGTACGATTTCAAGGTGGTGAAACAAAATGGCTGCCAAACAAAGTTAAGTAAAAAAAAATCTAATTTAATGGATTTTAAATTTTGCAGATGTGATTTTGATTGAACGAATTCAACATGACATAACAAAATGGCACCCAATAAAAATATTTGAAAAGACAAAATATTCCTTGTGAATGAAATTATTCATAACGAGGGAAGTCCCGGGTAAGGGAAATTTGCCGATTTTATTACATACAGTAAGCAAAATGATTGTGCTGTGATATTATGTATCTCGCCAATTTAAGCTGAAGGATTGTTTACCAGCAACCCTCTTGGTACCATATTATCTACCCACTAGATTTCAGACGCTTTTGTTGATTTCAATCAATCACAATTACCCCATTCCGTTGTTTGTGGTGGTACTGCCAGTTATAGTTGTCACATGAAAGACTTAATAGGGACTTGTGCGGTGCGCTAGATCAAACAATCCTAAGGGTAAAATTTTAAATGACTGACTCAAAATTAAAAAATTTTCAGGTCTTTGGACGTTAGAGAGCCCAAAAGTTGAAAGTCTTTAGAGCATTTCCACTGGCATCCCTAGGTCCCTTGCCCATTTTTTAGGTATTTAAACACGGCTGAGACATAAGGGCGGCATACAATTCAGAAAAGGTCAGTTTTAATTCAGAAACTACCTATTATGTAAAAGAAATACACCAATAATCATTAATAAATGTTAAGATCTTTGAAAAGAGTTTATTTTCAAACATTTCAAACAATATTTTTACAATATAAGAAAAGTTCAATTGCCTACTGGCATATTTTCAACAATGGTATATGAGGCTTTGTTACCAACTCCAGAGGCTACAACCTGGAACAGTCGGAGAGGGTCGTGAGATTTTATTTTAGACCATATGGCCTTAATAGGATTGAGCATGGGCGAATATGGTGCCAAACGTAATAAATGTACATGCGTTTTATCAAATTCTGTTTGCAAAGTGGAGTGGCAGGGTGCGTTATCGCACACCACCACTAAATCAGCGAGTTGATTACCCATATCCTGCCAGCGTTGCAGCAGACGTACAACCCAAACATTTGCTAACTCAGCCTTCTTCTGTTCATTTTCACCACACCTGCAGCTGAAATGGCCTCAATCAAGTGGACGGACCTCTTGCTGATGGCAGATGTTGGACAGTTCTGGCACCGACAAAGGCGCGATCTCTCGTTCGGCGGCAGAACATATTGAAATTAGTCTCGTCAATCCATACTATTTGTTTACTATGATGGATATATATGTGTTCAAGTCCTGAACGTATTCGGACCTCCTCCTCTTGTTTTCAATGGAATTCATGTTTGTTGGTTCATGGTGAACCTATTTGAGTGTGAATAATTTTCCTTCAAGATAATTCCCTAATGTAGACTTCGCAACTGCTTTTTGAAAACTTTCTCTTTTAATTTTTCAAGTGTAAATTCACAGTCCGCCTTTATCCAAGAAATAACAGTGTCTGTTTCCCTTTCAGTTAAAATCTTTGGCTTTACTCCCCCTTTAGCTTGCATGGTGTTCCGCCTTAATCGTACCCAATAAAATGCAGTCTTATATTGTACACCTAACGTAACGGCTAAATCAGCCCAGTCATCTCCTTTGTTGGCACATTCCACCAGGGGCGTGCAGTCCATGGAAGCAAGGAAAGCAGGGCTACCCCAAAAAAAATTACAAAAAATCTTCTAAAATGTAATTTTTTAAATAGGAAACCATTAATTTAGTTTATATTAAAAATGCTAAAATATTATCTTAATTATCAAGCCCATAATAAATGCGGCCTTGACCCCGACCCAGCCACAATAGAATATCGAATAGAACCTATGCGGGCCGCTAGCTTCCCTGCAGCCAAGTCCTGTATGCTTGATTTCCTGTGAATCGAGCCAGAGGTTATTGAACGTTCCACCGACTGTTTGCAATTTTTGCATTTCAGTCGCGTGCTTTAAGTGGTGGCGGAAGCTATCGTTGGAGTAGGTTCTTTGCTTGAACGGCTATCCGTGTGTTGTGTGATACGTACGTCGCGTCGTGCATGGTGCGATATTGAAGCCAATAATACGGATGTGGATATGCAAATACCGTTAACTTCGGCTGTCAGTAATAACGTAATAAAAATGTTTGAGAATTTAGTAAGAAGAGTGTGTGTGAATGTGTGGTGTATAATATAATAATATATTAATAATAAAGGGATTTTCAACATTAAATTTCGCTGATAAGCTTCAAATAATTTCCAAAGGAAGGGCAAAACCGCTTATGAAAAATTTAACCACAAAAATGAAAAACTGTATTAGACATTTTTATCCGGAAAAACAATACGAACAATTTAAATGGCTAACAGGGTGTGAAAATATAAGTAAATTATTTTGTTGGCCTTGTTTACTTTTTGAAAATGAAAAAGGTCTCTGGAATAAAACTGCTTTTTCCGATTTAAACAATTTCCATAAAGCTGCAAACAGACACATTATGTCCAAAGCGCATTTACAGGCCGTCATAAAAGAAAAAGTCTTCGGCAAAACCAGAATTGAACACGCCCTTAATAAACAGTTGGAAATTAGTCACCGCCAACACAATGAACTAGTCGATAAAAATAGACAAATATTAAGTAGACTTATCGATGTTGTTTGTTTTCTCGGACAGCACGAATCGGGATTTAGAGGTCAGGACGAAACAAGGGTTTCTTCAAATAGAGGAAATTTTCAATATTTACTTAGTTTAATGGCTAAATATGATGTTTGCTTAAAAAATCATTTAGAGCAGTCTAGCGTTTTTCGCGGAACGTCAAATCGAATTCAGAATGATTTAATTTCCGCTGTTGCAACCATTATTCTAAAAAGAACTAAGCAGGAGATTGGCGAGGCGCGGTTCATTGCTATTGTTCTGGACGAAACAACTGGTATCACTAATTTTAGCCAATTATCTATAGTAATAGGCTACGTTAAAACAGACGGAAGTATTCAAGAGCGATTTTTAGGTTTTAAGAATGTGTCCGAAAATCGTACAGCAAATGCATTATATACCGTAGTTTATAACGTTACTAAAGAAATTAATGGATAGAAAAAATGAGTTGCTCAAAGCTATGAAGGAGCTGCAGTGATGGCGGGACAATTAGGGGGTCTGCAAGCTAAAGTTCGAGAAACTTTCCCAAGTGCTGTTTGTCCATTGTTTTGCTCATAAATTAAATTTAGTTTTATCCCAGTCCATCAATCACATTAAAGAGTGTAAAGTATTCTTCGTTACTTTAAGTGACATGGCTGCTTTTTTTTCCAAGTCAGCAAAACGTACACAAGCTTTGGACTCCACTGTCCACAAAACGAACTATAATGGAAGACTTGTGTTAACAGTATCTGAAAATCGTGAATCACTGATTGAACTATTTGAGAATGTAATAGAAAATAATGAAACGTGGGACTAAGAAGCAATAAATAGTTGGAGGGGGTTTTTGAACTGTTTGAAACGAGAATTTAATTTTAATTATTTGTTGAACATATTTTCAGAAATATTTCCATTCTCGGACAATATTTTTAATATATTACAAACTAAAACAAATGATATTGCTTTGTGCCTAAAAAAAGTGGATGATTTTAAGTCCATGTTAAGCCAAAAAAGAGATGACTTTGACCTATTTTGGGAGAAAACAATGACGTTAAATGTAGAGCCACAAGCCAAGCGTCTTCGAACAGACAAGGTGGGAAATGTTCAAAAATCATACAGACGCCTCTTTTATGAAATAACCGATCAAATTCAGTAACAAATAAACTATAGATTTAACGGTTTAAATGATTTTAAATTCCTCGAGCTCTGCAATTTAAATGAAAAACTTTTCCAGAAGATGCGTTGAAATCTCTTCTTCTTCATTATGGCCAGTTCTTCCACCGAGTGTTACTGCGATCTGAACTAAAAGTGATTTACGAAACGTATGACATTAACGCAAAAAATAACGCTAAGGGACTAATGCAATTTTTAAAAGAAAAGGAGCTGGAAGATGCCTACACCGAACTGTCGAAATTGTGTGAATTAGTATATATATATATATTTCAAAAAATGATCGAAGAATCGAATTACATTACAAATAGGTAAGTTTCTAAAAATTGCTTCCCTTCCATTCCACAATTCTTTTACTATCTTTCAGATTGTGACGATCTTATTTTTTTCGTTCAACCGTCTCTCTTCCAATTACTTCAGTCCCGCAAAGGTGCAGAGCACTTGTTCTTTGTCGCCTAGACGTAAACACTTTGAATGAAATAAATGACAAAATGGTAGTATTCACATTATGGGATGTCGTGTCATAGAAATACGGCTAATTGCGCAGTTATCTGGCGTTTTCTGATTACAACTGACGCATTCTGAATTACAATTGGAAAAGGTGTAGTAATGCCGCCGGATCCATTTTTTGAAAAAGCTGGATACCGGATCCAACATGAATAACTTCAGGGAACCGAACCAAATCCAAGCTTTCATTATTATTTATTTTAAAAACAACCAGAAATTGATACTCAGTCTTTGTCTAGTCGTCTATGTTTTTGTCGCGGTGCCAATATTATTGTTATAAATGTAGATCTGCTGTTGGCAAAGTTTTTAGTTCTGCCATCCAAATCTACTGTTTTCCCTAGTTTTCCGAATTATCTTAGATGCCAATGAAAAACATATTAAATATCAATTTTGAAAGCATAGATGTGAATACAAATAATATGCGAAATATTTTGTACAAGTAATGCCAAATTTAATCAGAGGGACGACCTTACTTAGATAAATAGATAACTTTTCTAGAAAGTGTCAAGAATTTTATTTGGAAGATGCAGGACAAATTAAATATAGGTTTCCGACAGAGATCGACAAGCTTTAAAGGGTTTTAGATACCGAAATATAAAATGTTAGAACGAAAAATACTTAGAAATACCAACTTACTTTTTAATGAAGTTACCGCTATAATAAATGTGAGTAATTATTTTCTGGCAATTAAGAAATTAAACTACGACTTTCAGTTGGTCGAAATAAAATTAACGTAACGTTTTAGCGTTTTAGTACTTTTCCAACAATTAAGTTAGACAATATGACATTGAGATCAATGATGATACAATTACTGAAAAGGAGGCAAACCATATCAAACATATATATATATATATATATATATATATATATATATATATATATATATATATATATATATATATATATATATATATATATATATATATATATATAGTGTGGAAAAAAAGTATGGACTACCCCTAACAATTTGGTAGTCTGTAGGTTTTATGGAAAATGCTCGAACACGTTAATTTAGTATTTTAGTTTGTCACATTCTGATAACATTTATTTGTTTTTTTGTTGACTACAGCTACAGACTACCAAATTATTAGGGGTAGTCCATATTTTTTTTTCCACACTGTATATATATATATATATATATATATATATATATATATATATATATATATATATATATATATATATATATATATATATATATATATATATATATATATATATATATATATTAATATATTCATTCAAAATTCACAAAAATTGATGTTAGATCCGGCTGGATCTTCCGTCAGATCCAGACAAAACCGGATCTCTAAATATAGGCACGATTCGCCGGGTACGGGATCCAAATCCTCTTCCGGCGGCATCTCTAGCTAAAACGACAGTGATTCGAATTTCGAACTTGGAACTAATCAAGGTTGCATATTTACATTTTGTACTTGGTTTTGAGATATTATACATGGCAATTATTAGTACATTAATATTGTAGAACGTTAATATGTTTTCTTGTAACTTAATATGTTTTCTTGTAACTCCCTGTCAATATAGATAATGTTAATGACCCAAAACAACAATATTAGGTGAATTTTTGCCGGTGGGCTATTTTTAGACTGAAGAAAAATATCAATTACGATGCTACTGGACGTATTTTTCCGTGATGCTAAGAAGGGCTCGATCATACGAAAATATGTTTTCGAAAGGAAAAGATGCAGACAGATGAAGAAAAGTTCTGTGAATTTTTTTTTTATTATTAAATTCAGAATTTAACAAAATTATACCTTCAAATTCGTATTCAACAACATATAAGCTTTAAAACCCAAAACTGATTAAAATTATGCATTTTAACTTTAAAATAACAGTTTTGCTTAATTCGGGCTTTAAAGACAGAATTATAGACAAATTCTGACTTTATCAATATTTTATTATCAGGAAACATAAAATTTAACAAAACTACGACTTCAAACACCGAACTTGCTAGTTTAAATACATATTTTATAAATTTGCACTCAAGATCGCCTTTATCGTAGCTAAAAGTAAGAATATTATTAAATTTCCATTATTGGTCAATTTAGTGTAAAACTCTGAGAAAAACCTTAACCTTTTAAAAAAATGCACTGTAATTACGCATATTATTTCGCAAAAACCTTGCATTTTATTTATGATGCATTTTTACCTACCATCATATAAAAATTAATATTTAAAACCTAAAATCATAATTAGATAATAACTTCTTTGCCTTTGTTAAAAAACAAATATATTAAGCACATATGTAGGTATATGCATAAAAAAGATTATAAAAATAGGTAATCAAGTCACGAGCAAAAGCATTACGCTTTTCGCGTTTTCAGTATAATGAAAGGAAGTGAAGTACGAAAATGGTTAAAGTATTGATCCAGGTTGTATTAATAGCATATAATATTAAGCTGTTTCACAGGTATGTACCTATTAAGTAACTAAGTCGATAATTAAATTTATCTGTAGAAGGACCCGGTTTTTAAACAATCAGATTCTAACATCATAGTAATAATTTTATTAGTCTTGTTTTTATTTATTTCGTTTACTAAAAATAGCCCTATAAATTTTGTTACAAAAAAAAACTAAAGTTCGAAAAAAATCCAACCAGCTCAATTTTTGTAAAAACTTAAAGGACTCTATAAAAATTCAATTTGGACGGATTTATTTTAAGTAAAAGTCTAATTTTATTGCACTAAAAGCTAAAGTACATAAATGTAAACTTTTTTATTTGTAAAATTTACGTTTTCTAGTAATATTAATAAATGTTCCCAGTGACAAAGCTTTGAAAAGAAAAATTTGTTTAATCTTTTTTCGACTTGGCTTCAAGAAGTCATTTTACATTAGATGTAATTACTATTGCCGGCTTTAAAACTTTTATTACTTTAATTACAATTTTTAATACAGGCTTGTATTTTTATTGCATTTTTGTAAACTAAAATGCTGATAACATCTTAGTACAATAGATTTTATTGTCATATTTTTCTAACAATAGTTGTATTTAAATGAATGCGAACTTTTTGAAAACTAATACATAATCGCATAGTAGTTACTAACGGATATGACCATTCGTCCCCATTAAGGGGGACAATCCGTTTTATAACTAGGATTAATATATTACTGAATATATTACTCACAGACAACCTTTTTTTGGCCATCAGGTATTTTAGGTTTATATATAATTTATTATTATTGATATTATTATTATTATTATTCTTTTCTCCAGAATCTCGTACAGTGGCGGCTCGTGGTGAATTATATTGGGAGGTCAATAATAAATTTAAAAATAGGCATACTTAAAATAAAAATAAATATCTTATCTTTAAATTGAGCTTTAAATTCTCTTGAAGTTCAGGCAGTGGCGGCTCGTGAGTATATTGAAGGGTTAGGCTACATGAGGTTAATTTTGTTTAAATGTGAATAAATTTCCACGTCACCCATGAGGTATTATTCTGCGACGCGTTGACCTTTTTTTTTTAATGGAGGTCATCGCCAATAGCCCTACTAAACCATTAAAAACTAAAAAAATAAACTCTAAAAAAAGTAAATAAAACGTAAACAAAACAAGTAAAATATGTACACCTATCACTAAAATATAGCGGTGATTGCGATAATAAAAACATAATTTAGTTTATTAAAACTTAAAATAAATAGTTGTATGAAATAAGATAAAAAAACTACTTTTTGTACATTAAATCTATACGTCTGTCTTTTAAGGTTGCAAATTTATCTATAATTTGGTCGTAAAAGTTTTGGTCTTCACTAAGTTCTGACAGTAATTCCTGCTCTATTGACATCATTGCTAAACCCGAAAGCCGTTCTTGTGTCATTGTGTGTCTTAGGTAGGTTTTGATCCGTTTAAGACATGAAAAATTTCGTTCGGCCGATACACTTGTTGCGGGAATAGTTAAAACTAAATTAAAAAGCTTATATGCTTCCGCAAAAATTGCTTTAAAATCTTTAAATAACAAAGCTAGACTTTTTTCGACATCTAAATTTGAAAATTGTTCATCCCTATACAATACAGAAAGCTCATTCTTTAATCTATCTCTGTCAAAAATGTTTGGATAATTTTTTAATAAATTATTTAATAAGTCGTCTGGAAAGCATTTAACATATTCCGAATATTTTGTGCAATCGACTAAAGCAAAGAAATTTAAAATTGTTTAAATTTTCAAACCGCGTCCCTAATTGAAGAATTATACAATCTATTATTTCGAAATATAATATTTTATATTTAGTAAAAATATCAAAGTCGCTAGAACATTGCCCTCGACGTGTGTTAGTTGGCAGAATAGTGGCTTTTTTAGAAATATTGAAAAGTTCTTTGAAATGGTCCTCGTTTCTAAATGCAATAATTCGTTGCTTGGCAAGGTTTATTTGCGAAATGCAGTAATTTATATCAAAATGCTTTAACTGTAATATTTGAAACAGTACACCAGTGCAACTAAAAATTTGTTTATAAATATACGTTAAAAGGCAAAATTCGAAATCATTAAAATGCTTTAGAAATCCTTTTGCACAATTAATAGATTCTGTTCCAGAACTTAAGTCATTAATAATAGTTTCAAATACTATAATTAAATTGTCCCATTCATTAGCCACTAAGTTTAAAATTTTAGACCGTGTATACCATCGCGTTTCTACAGCTCGCGGAATTCTTTTACCTACTATCTGATTAAGCACAAAAGACCGTTTTGGTGATTGGTGGAAATAATTTGGTATTCCTAATAAAGTGGCAAAAAATATACGACTTTGAGTAATCAGTTTTGTTCCCTGTTGTAAAACTAGATTTAATCTGTGGGCGCAACAATGAGTAAA
Organism: Kuschelorhynchus macadamiae; assembly: GCA_030620095.1. NCBI lineage: Eukaryota > Metazoa > Arthropoda > Insecta > Coleoptera > Curculionidae > Kuschelorhynchus > Kuschelorhynchus macadamiae. Next base: position 128,400 of record JAUTXW010002012.1, read on the forward strand.
CATAGCTAAAGGAGCAATAGATCTAACTTTTGCTTGAAGCCCATTTATTTCACCTGCCATAACACTAGCCCCATCGTAACTAAGATCCGTTGGTCACATACCTAACTGTTATCGAACACTGTGATTTTTCTGTTATATCAGTACTATCATCCGCAATTACGCCAAAAAAACAACAATCGGTGTCATTGATTTCTTTTTTTATATATTCTTGAATATAGTCATGTTTGCAACCAATTAGTATAGTCTTAGATTGTCCCGTAAAAATATTACTAAATTTAGCACAAGGTTCAGTAAGTTCGGCATTTCTTTTTATTAAGCATGCAAATATTTCCTTAAAATTGCCACGGTTAAAAGAATCTATTGTTTCATTATGACATCGAAATGCCAAGTCCTGTTTACCCAAAGTAATACTAACATCAATTAAATAATTTAATAATGAACGGTTTTTTCGAACATTTTCATTATAAACAATTTTATTAAGACTTGCATTTTCTTGTAGTGCATCCACAATAGTCGCCCTATTTTGCTCCAGTCTTGTAAGTGCTACCGAATTTTTAATATGCTCTCTTGAACTTTCATGCGATTTTACTGCTCGTGAAAAATTTTTTAAATCCGAATATCCGCCCCCTGAACTCCAATTATTTTTGACGCAACCTAATAAAATACAAGGCCAACAATATAAGCTTTCTTTATAAATACTTCCGCATAGCCACCTATAAGTTTCGTACCAAGATATTTGAAAAGTTCTTGAATATTTTTTACCTTGCCTCTTATCGTTAAATATTGCTAAAATTTTCGGCGTCGGACGGCTACCTAATATCTGTTTCTTTTCAGTTTCGCTTCTTCTTAAAAAAGGCGTTTCAATTAATGAAGCAATAATGTCGTGAATAGGATTCATTTCAAAAGCAAAAAGCAAATACAAAAAATGGAACGGTCCAACTTACCAAATCAAAACAAAACAAAAACTTACTCACGCGTATTTATTCACCTTAAAAGACAGAATGCCCTCAATCAGCGATTATCGCAATCTATTTCCTATTTCTTTCTCAGCCGCACGCACCACGTAAAAAGAAGCCGTTGGAATATTTCGCTAGTCATGTGATTTAAATAACCAATAAAAGCATATCCAAGCTACAGATTTATTGCCTCAAGAATGCAATAGAAAACGCGTGCATCGGCAATCGCCATCCCGCTCTGCGTAATCAGGTGACTCGCCGGCATCGGCACCGGCCGTTGATAAATAGGTCAGAAGTCGAAACTTTCCAAGCTAAAATTATTTCGCCTCATTCGAGAGCACTTTCTTTAGGAATGGGTTTGCACGGATTGCACGGTCGGTTTTTTGATGTGGTCAGAATTTATTTTCTAAAATATTTATTATTTGATTATATTTTGTTTTTTTTTTACGTTATTATGTTGTAAAACTGTTAAAAAGTATATTTCTAATTGGTAATAGATAAAAAGTTATATAAAAAAAATCTCTTTTCCTTTATTTTGGGGGTGAGGCGCGGCCTCAGAGGCCTACCCTGACGAGCCGCCACTGAGTTCAGGTCTACTCTTCATTCTTTAGGATTGGAAAAATGCTGAATGACACATTCGTTAAAATTGCACGCACATTCCTTTTATAAACGATTTCTCGATACTTAACATTGCTAAAGCGGATAGTCTTAGGATCTTGTCCCAACTCCTCAACAAAATTTATAAGCCCTCGAAAAACCCCTGGATTTTCAGACAAAGCCGTTTCATCATGGCAACATAGTGCCAGCTCGAATGACCCAGAAAATTTTACACAATCTATAATTTTGTTTAAAATATAACGATTTTTGGATACATTTTCATTAAAATTTCTATGGGATTTTCTATAAGCTGTGTCTAGCTGAGTGCGAATATCAAAACTTTCGACCGTAGCATAGTTCACCGAACATTTCATGTGATCTGCAGAAAATGCATGTTTTTTTATTTTTTCTTTTAAGTGTTTTAAGTCTTTAACACCGATTTTGCACCATAATGAGTTCGACGAGTCCTTAGTTAGGAAACAACAAACAAACATAACAGTAAAATGAGTTAGAGACTTCACAACCATATACCCAGTTAACTAAATCGTACATACTTTTGCGAATGTTTCGATGAACCTCTTTATGTTTGTCTTTACTAGTTTGTTGTATACTAAGTTCTGGCAAATTACAACCACTTACCTAAAATTCGGTTATTTTCCCAAAATTAAGTTCGTTAGCACTCTTTAGTTCTTTAATTTTTTGCACTACCGACATTTTTTTTCATCTACATTCACAACTCAAACCTAGACCACCTTGAAATTGGTTATTTTTGCAAAATTAAGTTCGTAAGCACTTTTTAGTTGTTTATTTTTTTGCACTAGTCACTATCAACATTTTATTTCCCGTATATTTCCAACTCACACATGGATCATAAAAATTAAAAAATATATATTACAAAAAACCGTATATAAATCAATTTTCATCGATTAAAAACGTCCGAAACAATATCGAGTTAGAATATCGACCGCGCGACCTCTGAACTGATGACCCAAATCGCGATTTCATATTCCATTTGCTATCACGTTCGGCTGCCCCTCGGTAGCTGTGAAATCTTCGGGTACTTTCGTCAAGCTTTAAGGTAATCAGGGCAATTCGGACTGCCCAGCCTAGCTTAGTATGGCGTATTTTATTATGCCTAAGGAACGCAACGAGACCATTTGAACCGCAGCGCGCGGCTGATAGTGTAGCGTATTTAACTTTTCCCAAGGTTTGCTTTTTATTACAACTATTAGGAGGGACGGTCAAACGAATAATTTATTTTCTGAAATATTTTTGGGGGTCATTGACCAAATGACCCTATAGAAGAGCCGCCACTGATCTCGTCTAATTATTATTAATTATCGTGCTTATTATTAATTATCGAATTCTCAGAAATCTGATCACTTTGTTATTTACTAAACTTATTAGGTATAGATAATCTTAAAACTTGAATGTTATAAGAAAACTATTCAAATTCAAGATGCAGTTGATGTAAACAAAAGGGGTTGTGCAAGCGATACGCCATTAAGTAAAGGTGGCCTATTATGATACAAGTTTTTAACAAAGTTTGAAAGGCGTATTGCACTCACAATCACTTTTGTTTACATACACTGCATTTTGAATTTGAATAGACTTTAGTATCATTTTATTATTGAATGCTGCTACTATTGAAAACAAAGATTATAAACGTAAAGTATTTCATGGGACCACGAAATGCTGGAAAATTTTCTGATAAGAAACTAAGAGTAGAAATTGAAAGGACATTAGCTGAGTTCGGAATCAATTGTAGTACATAAAATGTCCCTACCTAGGAGACAATAGAAAAACGATATCTTGAATATTACAGTTGTAACAGAAACTTCCTCAAAGGACAGAAAACCGAGGCAAAAATATGGTAGCCGCAACCCTGAATTCAATTCAATTATTTTCAAATTATTTAATGTAGGCAATTTATTCATATTTGCTGGGTAAATTAAGACTCATTTGTTATTTTTTGGCAAATAAAACAAATTATATTTGCAAATGTTTTCTGGACCTGAATTTTTCACATTTGAAAAAATATTCCTTAAGATAATATCTAAAAAAATCGGTAAATTTCCTTTACCCGGAACTTCCCTCGTTATGAATGTTTCCTTTTATTAGGACTAGTAAAGTACGACCCAATTTAGTTCAGTACGAAGTTATTTAGTAACCTATATATATATATATATATATATATATATATATATATATATATATATATATATATATATATATATATATGTCTTTCCAAATATTTTTATTCGGCGCCATTTTGTTGGATTCCTACCAATATTTTACCAGTTTCTGTCTATGCCACACTTGATTTTTGGGCATAATTTAGAACAAGTTGAATAAGTAGTTTTTACATTTACACAAACCGCCATTGTGCTCCGTCGTGTTGACTTCGAACCAGTTTATCCCTATACCATATTTATTTTTCTGCAAAATTTAAAGTTGAAAGATTATTTGTGCGTTGATTTTTTAAAAAATTATTTGGCCACCATTTTGTTCCACTATTTTGAATTCGTACCAACGCTTTACCAGTTTATCTCTATATCACACTTAATGCTTGCACAAAATTTGAAATTAATAATAAGTAGTGTTTCAGGCTGTTTTTTAAATATGTATTTTATCAGGCCGCCATTTTGTTTTGTTATCTTATATTCATTCCAAAATGTTACCAGTTCATTCCTGTATAACCTTTGATTTTTGCGCACAATTTGTTTTTTCAGTAATCATTTCTTTATCGTTTCACTAAGCCGCCATCTTATTCCGGCATACTTACCAAAATATTACCAGGTTATTCCCATATGACCCTTAATTTTTGAAGTCAATCTGATAAGTAGTTTTTATGCTAGTAAACTTGTAGACAAACATACGCACTGACGGGATTGATAAAACATATTTGTTGGCATCTAGGGACGCTAAAACGTGAAGATATGTGAAACCTGAGCAGGTGATTTTTTCACCAGTACAAATATTATATTCAGCTGCTATTTTGTTCCGCCATCTTAAATTTACTAGTTCATCTGTATACCACAATTATTTATAGCACACAATTTGAAAGCCACCATTTTGTTTTACAATGTTGGATTTTTACCAAATTATCAGGTCATCTCCATATGACCCTTAATTTTTGATAAAACTTTTAAGTCAATGGGGTAAGTTAAGAAATCATGGTTCTTGGGATTAGACCGTGTCAAAATGGAATCGCTTTCCGACGTTTCGCCTTCGATTGCACGAGGCATCTTCAGGGATCTTCACTTCACGAGATCGGAACACTGAATGAGCTCGGAGAGATCCAGGCCGGCTATTTATAGTCGACCTGTGTTTACCGAAGCGTGACTCGGTGTAACAATCGGTTTCCACGTATGATGTAGACGTGGATTAGAAGATCCCTGAAGATGCCTCGTGCAATCGAAGGCGAAACGTCGGAAAGTGATTCCATTTTGAGACGGTCTAATCCCAAGAACCATGATTTCTTAATTAAGCACAGCCGTGAAAGCTTTCGTTCTATATCGGGTAAGTAGTTTTTTAGCTATGCCGCGAACAGACAGACCGACGGAATTCAGAAAACATATTTTTCGGCATCTAGAGACCCTGAAACAACCTAAAAATCTGAACAAATCTCCTCTTTTACAAGGGATGTGAAAAACAGGTATATAAATTACCTACTACTGTTTTGTACAGTTGCCTTAAAAAATATAATTAATTATTCGATAAGTTAAACTACCTGAAGCACCTAGGTACTTTTTTTATACCCAGATCGGAAAATAAAAATCACAGTTCTATAAGTTATGATGTACTGAATAGTTATGTAGGAAATTATAATTGCTTTTAAAGAAAACGGTCCCCAAAATGAAATATTTATTAGTCAAATTAAATTATCTACAACTTTTTCAATGGAACGTTTGTAGTACGTACAAATCACATGAGTAAGAAAAATAATCTTCAAACGTTTTGTACATTATACTTTTTCTAGAATTGCCTTTCGTACGTACATTCATATCGACAACTATACATATATGAATATCAATGTACAAAAAATATAAAGTAGCCTGCTGTATGTTTCACATGGGCACTGTCAAGTGACGTACCAATTTGAGTCCTGTGAAATGAATTCCCTTATTTACATGACATACGTATTTATTCACTCTCAGACCTTGCTGTGTGTGTATATCTTGTATAGCATACTTTCTCTGCGACTGCTACAAAACATTCAAAAGATACTCACCCAACAAGATCTGAATGTCATTAATTTCACGTGCCGCGCAGTCATTTCCCATGCCGGGCGAAGACATTTGACACGTCTCAATCAAATTGGCTCATCATTGGCCAGCGAGTAAAATATAGCCTGCTTCAAATTGTATTCATATAGCGATATATGGTGGTCAGTTGCCTTGTTCCTAATTGTTTGTATTCTATATTTAAAGAATTTTTAAACATTTTATTAAACGGTAATTTTGTTTAGCCATAACTTTCTTCTTCAAGCTTCACACCAACAATCTATCAATTTTAGCTATATCACATTTGATTTCTGTGCAAAATTTGAGGTCCTTTAAAAAAGTCTTAATGATGATTTTTTAACATCTTGTGAAGTCGCCATTTTGTTCAATTATTGTGAACTGAGCTAAATTTGCCTCTTCTAGTGGCTGGGTAAGTAAGACAATCATATCCGCTATGGTCAGGGTAATAGCAGAAAGACTGTTTCAGAGACCATACCGTGATTTCACCAGAATAAAGGAGATTGGACGATAATTGATGGTGTCTTCTTTGTTAATAAGGGTAACATAGCACACTCTCATTCTGCAAATCTCTGTCTGAAAGCAAAGATTTGTCAAATATCCATTAATATATAGATTTGGGAGTGTCAAAAATAAAAAGTCTACCATCCCCGGTAAATACATAACCCCCGAAGCAACCACTTTAAGCTGATTGATGCGGGTCTTTAACAATTTTTATTCACTGGCATATTGCCAAGTGTGCTATGCATGTATTGCGATAGTGCTGGTGTTACGTAAACAGTGTATAGAACTTTTTTGTGGAGAATTTTATAAGATTTTGTATACTAATATTTTTTTTAAACGACTGGGATCGTTGGATACACAGAGACTTGAATTTTTGACATACGAATTTGGACTGAATTGATCAGATCCGACCCTCTCCTAGCTAGAAGAGATGCCATTATTCCGGTCTAAATAACCTCTAAGAGGTTTCGTATAATTGTTTCTGACAGGGAACAATTGGAGGAACCCTCCCCGTCCTTCCTCAAGCCGGAGGGCCTTGTCTGGTTTACAGATGGCTCCCTAATGGAGGAGGGATCTAGGGCGAGAATCTATGGGGAGCAACCTATGACAAGAATTAGTCTTGCTCTTGGACGGTTTGCGACTGTATATAAGCTGAGATAACAGAAGTCTTGGACTGCATACAGGAAAGCCTTTCCAGAGGGTATCACGACAAGCATATCTATATATGCTGTGATAGTCAAGCGGCGATTAAGGCTCTGTCTTCGAGCAGGGTCAATTCGCTACTTACACTTGAATGCAGGAGAGCTCTAGAGAGGCTGTGTCAGTCCAATAGGGATAGCCTGATTTGGGTGCCTGACCATGAGGCATTGGGGGTAATGAGGGGCGGATCAGCTGGCACAGGAAGATAGCAACACTGCTTTCATTGGGGAGGTACCCGCTCTTGGAAATGCTCCTTCAACTGTCTAGGATTAAGAATCGCGCTGTCGAAGAATTCCGTGCTGAATGGCACGAGAATTAATAACAGGACTGTTATTCTAAGGACTCCATGTCAGGCCTTTTTAGCCGTTCTGAGACTAATAGACTTCTAAAACTAAACAGAGGCCAACTTAGAACCATTACCGGGGTCCTAACTGGACATTAACTGGTGAAATATTACCTGCATAAGATTGGACTGGGCAACGTCCCATACTGCTGAGGTAGGGGTAGATGAAACTACTGGGCATCTGGTCTATCGATGTCAAGCTTTAGTCAACGCCAAACTGCTTTCCTTGGGTGACACCTATGTGGAACCCGAGCTTGTGGGAAGTGCTCGACCTGAAAGGGTCCTTTCCTTTCTAAAAAGAAGTGGGCTCCTGGCCTGAGACATCTTCTTGGGGGGATACCCCAATGAGCCCTAGTGAGCCTAAGTGTTCCCTTTGTCGGGCTTCCATCTATGTCTAATGTATAATACTACAATGTTAAAGAAAACGAGTTAGCGCACAAAAACCAACTTTTACCTAATTTACGTGTTTAGGGGGTTAGGCCTTCATCGGAGGTGGGAGAATTTTTGACATGTTTTTTGTGACACCCAAATCTAATTATTAATGGTTTATAAATATATATAAATTTTGGATCCCATCCTGAGATATTCGATATTTGACAAATATCTCCTTTGAGAGAGGCATTTGCAGAATTCAAATGTGCTAGGTAAAATCATGGTATAGAATTTTTACTACCTTGACCATAGGGGATATGGATATCCCATTTAAGCAAGCATTCGAAGAGGGGGGTCTTACTTAATTCACTTTATGTGTTTTTATTATTTTTTGACTATATACCATATTTATAGTATGACAAAGAGACAACGAGTTATCACTAGAAAACCAACTTCTTCTACCCAATTTGCATATTTAGGGGTTGCTTGTTCATCGGGGGTGGTAGAAATTTTGATATATTCATGACTCGCAAATCTAACTAAACAATATACTGTTTATTTTTTTTTTATTTTTCACATGATTTTTGGACCCACCACCTCCCTACGTAGAGAATACTTTAAAAATACCTGCGAAAAATATATTAAACTCTTCTGCAGACATATTGGAGAAATTGCTGATTTTTTTTGTTTGGTTTCAAGTTCCTTTTAATAATATGCCACGTTGTTTTATACAGGGTGATTCCATTCTTCGGGTAACTTTTTGCAATTTATCATTTTTTTCTATTTTCAGTAATAAAGTGTTGGGGGAAGGTCAAACTTTTTTTGTTTCAAACGTTTATATCTCTATTTTGGATAAAATTACATTGAACTTAGTGTCAAATAAAGCGCTCTTTTTTGCTCTTTACGTAGAGCTATTAACTGTACCGTAATGATTCTATTAGTGGTCACTAGATAGCATGTATTTTTTCGTAATTCTTCATATAATATAAATTTTCTCAAAATAAATTAAATGGTATGATATGACTTTTTTGTCATAATTTAAGGTTATAATAGACATCGAATAGTGAAAATAACTTGTGGTTTTTCTATAATAGCAGACTTAGTTAAAATGACAGATGAAAATAATTTTCACTTCATCACTGTCACTTTTTCTCCTCTACAAATTGGTGAGCTTAGTTTTTCAATCCGACGTTTCGGATTCGGACGACCATCAACTACTTTTTTAATTTAAATACGGACCTGGATTTTTTATTTGACTATTCGATATCTTTTATAACCTTAAATTAAATTATGGCAAAAAAAATAATATCATACAGTTCGATTTTTTTGAGAAAATCCGTATTATTTGAAGAATTATGAAAAATCGCCATCTAGTGACCACTAATAGAACTATTACGGTACAGATAATAGCTCTACGTGAAGAGCAAGAAGCGCTTTTTTTCTGACACCAAGTTCAATGTAATCGGTTCATCCAAAACAGAGATATAAACGTTTGAAGGAAAAAACTTTGATCTTGCCCCACCACACCCACACAAAATTAGAAATAGCAAAAAGTGGCATAATTGTCCGAAGAATACAATGCTTGTATTTTCAACAAACCTTAATTAGGACAATTAGAGATAAAATCGCCATTTCGATTTTTCAGTTGCTGTTACGCCCCCAAGCGGCCATTTTTCGAAGTTAGAAAATAATTTCCAGTTATTTCTCTTGACCGATTTACTCAATAATATTTTTTCCGATAATTGTGTGATCAATGGCTACCGAGTTATGGCCGGAGACCGAGACCATTGGCTTTACGAATTTCTCTTCAGTAAATATATCTTGCTAAGAATATTTTTAATTTTAATCCAAGGTTATCTGTTATTTCATCTCTCACGAATCCTAGTTATTTTGTTAACCAGTAATTTTGCTTTTCTACAAAGGTAGAAAATTTCTACCTTGGTCAAATAATATAAATGTATGGAAATTATGCGATGAATGTCTTTAATAATTTAACTTAACTTTGTTTTTGACTTCTTATATCAATTTTCTTTTTAGTAACAACATTGAAATACAAATTAAGCGAATGCCATTAAAAGTATATTGGAACGTTCCATCGTTTCAATGTGATCCGTTTAAATTAAATTTCTCGGAACTGTTACATAAGTATAACATAATACAGAATGAAAATGCCAGATTTAGAGGAGAGAAAATAAACATATTATATGATCCAGGAAGTTTTCCAGCCATTTTGAAAAAAGGAAACGAAATATTTTTAAGGTAACGTGCATGTAGGGTACACTGTCCTTACATTATAACTAGGACTTTTCCCTACAAAAACTATCCTTTATTAAAATATTTCATCTTGATTCTTGTTATTATTCTTTAGATGCAATATTACCAAAAAAAGCTTTGAATAAACTTTTCGGATCCTAAAAGCTTGTTTCGTGTAGAATTAGAATTATGCTATTAATGATTTTCTCACACTCATTTTTTTAGCGTGTTCAGGGTGAAAAAGAAGATAATGTAAAAAAACAGGTGAATTTTCTTGAAAAAAAAAGTTTTTCTCTTTATAATATATATATATATTTTGAAGCTGATTTTAGAAAAAATAAAGAAAATTGTAAATCTATAATTCACTAATGCCATATTTTTGTTATTAATGACACCTGTAGTCCATTTAGAGACCAACTTATACCGAGTATCCCAAAATAGTAAGTGTGTAACTAAACCTTCGATTAATGTCGTCAAAAGTTTTACTTACAAATACAGACAGATGTTACTATAAGGTTCACTTGGCTTTAGTAGTGTGATTTAGGCTTCAAAGTATCATACATTATGACGAGAAAGACCTTTCTTTAAGAAAATACTGCTTCTAGAAAATTTTAATGTTTTACATTATCTTGGTAACCACCCTGTACAAATCTAAAAAAAATAATGTGAGTTAAGCAAAACTTATTCAAATCGATCAAGAAGTTCCTGGCAAAATGACAAATAATTGTAAGTATATTTTTGTTTCACGTTACACCTTCGTCACAACAAGAATATCCCTGTCTGGAACAGGTCCTGTTATGCCGCATGCGCAATGACTAATTTCGGTCAAACTCGCTAGTTTATTGCGTCTGCGGCATTGCAGGACATGTTCCAGACAGGGATCGTGGTATCCTTGTTGTGACGTCGGTGTAATAACAAAAAAATATATTTACATTATTTCTCCCAACGAAAGTCAAGAATCAACAGTGTAATTCAATGGAGGTCGTGGTATTAGCCAGCGGGGTAGTCTTTCTGTGATTCCATTTTGTGCTTCAATAGCAAGTAATTATTTCATTCAGAACTTATGGTGCAAAGACGTGATACAATTTTAGTATCACTCTAAACTTATAAAGTCTACTATTAATACAGTTGTGACAGGTTGACTTCCTTAGGAGATTTTTTTTATTACTACTAAATCGAATTTAACGAATTTTGGAACTTCACAGCATAATTGATATGTTTGACAAAGTCATTATATTAATTTTTCTTTAAGATATCTCAAATGATTTCAACTTAAGCAGATTTTTATTTAATGGTTATATTTTTAGAAATGGTGGTGTGCCTCAAGAAGGCAATTTAACCAACCACTTAGAGATTTTTACAGAAATTGTAGGCCAATTGGTACCTGATACGAATTTTTCAGGTAAGTCGGATAAAATGTAAGTAATTGCTTTTAGTCAGTGTACAATTGACAAAAATAAGTGCATTCCTTACAAAAAATATATCATTAGCATTTTCTCCGAAAAAAGATTTAGTGCTGTATAATTTTCATCGTTTGAGGAAATTTAGTAAAACAATAATAACTATCATATATTTTAGTATATTATAATAACCAACGCCGCTAGGCCAAGCAAGGTGAAATTTTTGATTAACTAATATTTTAAAGCACACAGTGATTTGAAATAATATTTTATTTCAATTATTAGTTATTTACCCCATTACTCTCATAGTATAATTCCCTAAAAATATTTACATACCTACACTATTTTTGTTGTTAACAATTTTATTAAAATAATATTGCATGGTTTCTAAAGATTTGAATTTTTTAAATATATAATATAAAAACATACGCCAATGACTTTCATTCTGAATCGGAATGCGCTTTGTCAATATTAACATGTGAGTTATTACACAGGAAATCAAAAAAAAAACTAAGAACTTTGAATAGACTATCACTTATCTGTTTTTCAATGCAAATGTTTAACGATAATGTACTTAGGTCTGGCAATAATCGATTTTGAGAGTTGGAGACCCGTATACAGACAAAATTGGGGCACACTTCTACCATATAAAACGTTATCTGAGGATATAGAACGACAGAAACATCCTTTATGGCCAAACAACTGGATTAAGAAAGAAGCTGCAAAAAGGTAAGTTAAAGACAGTGTTGGTATAAAATAATCGTTGGTAGCTTTATAACAAGTCAAACTGGACTTTCTTTCCGATATTTGCATCCATTGCACGAAGTCGAAACACTGAATGTCCAGTGAAGATCCCCGAAAATGTCTCGCAGAATCTAACACCAAAAATAATCTAGTTTGAAACAATTCCAAATCCAAGAATCATGATTTCTTAATTGACCAACGTTGCGGAAGCTTCCACAAAGTTTCGCTCTGTGATTTTACAACAATTTTTCATCTGACTTCAAAAAAGGAGGAGTTTATTAATTTGCCCCATGTATTTTTTATGTATCTACATCGATTACTCCAAGATGGTTTGACCAATTTGGATGATATTTTCAGGGAATACTCAGTATATTATCGAAATGGTCCCATAGCAATCATATTTAAAAAAATTTAATTATTTAAAGAAGCGTTGGAGCCAATATATATTACGTTCACCATATCATCAGGAACAAAATTATGCATGATAATATCGTGTTTTTTTTTATAATTTTTTTTATATTAATTCGGTGATTCTGGCAAAATTTCATATTCAATAAACCCAGTAGCTACTTATTTAATTTATTAGGGCTCTTCAAAATTTTAACCTAAGTTTAGGCTTTAAAATTTAAAACTTCGCATAAATAGAACTAAAAAGGCTCTTAAAAAGGATGAAATATAAAATTTTATAAAAAAATAGAACCGCTTCAAGAATAAAAGCACTAGAAAGTAAAAAATAACATTTTATTCCACATTGAAAATTTGATTTATGAAATGGGTGTCAAAATGATTAAAAACCATGTCTATTTAACGTCGTATATATGTAGACACTCAATATATAAATGATTGTGATTAAATAATTAGGAATTAGTTTGACGCCGACTTCATAAATCAAATTTTCAATGTGGAATAAAATGTTATTTTTTACTTTTTAGCTCTTTTTTAATTCTATTTTTTTATAAAAAATGTTATTTCATATAATAACAGTGCCGATAACCCTTTCGCTCCCCCTATATTTTGGACACAATCTGTGGTTTGGACAAGTTTTTTCTATTAGCCCCTCTAGGTTTACGCCAAGATATTTTATAAGAGTTAGTTACGGTTATGGTTTAATGTATTTTAGTTTTTTTTAGAATGAGATATTACTCTCAAATATTATTTTTCTTTTTTTCATTTATCGTATAGGCTGTTGATAAAATCTCGTATTTCTATTATTTTCTATAAATACAGTGGCGGCGCCAAGGGTGGGCGCGGTTGAGCAGCGCCCAACCCAAATTTGTTCTCGCCCAACCGCTCGCCCAACCTGCTAAATTAAGCAATTAAAAATATAATAGGTACACCAATAAAATGGGTACAAAAAAAGTTTTGATTATCCTATGTAGGTTGTAGGTACCTATCCTATATCTATAAAAATATTCAATAAAATTTATAAGAAAAACTGCAGCGATAAGTATCACTACATTTACTATGCGAATATGCGATATCGACCGTGTTTTATCTTCCGACATCGACGCCGCGTTACCTCTCTATACCTGTCAACAGTATCAACTTGTTGATTCTTGTGATTCACTGGCCGGCCAGGCGAATTTTTTAACATAACCTGCAAATAAAATTATACTTATTTAAAGTAGGTATTTATTTTTCGTGTTTTGTGTAAAGTAAGTTAAGTTGTATTTTATAATTTTTAAAAATCACAGTGTTACGAAACTTATGCACGTATTATTTGATTAATTAGTATTGTTGTATAGTGGTTTAAAATGAGTTTTAATAAAAATCGCACCATCAGTGACTTTTTTAAACCAAAGTCAAGTGATTCCAGTATTTCACCCGAAATAATTAAACAAGGAAAAACGCCTGTTGGCGATGGCAATGCACCCGTAGCAAATAAAAGCGAGACTAGCAATATAGGTAAATCTGGTGATGATGAACCTAGCTGCAGTTATAATAAAAAAAGAAAAATGCAAGAATTCGAACAGAAAGATGGGGATGGAAAAGAGGACATAGATCAAGATAATATATCTACTTTGGATGAATTTGAAAGTGACATGTTTGAATCGGAATCGTAAGTTTTTACATGCAAATAAATAGACCACATACCTACATTTTAATATTTTTTTCTACAACCGTGCGGAAAATCGCACCTTCCGCCCTGTTTTTAGTGCGGAAAATCGATTTTCCCGCACAGTGCGAAAAAAATAACTTATGGGTCTTTTCTGCACGCCGCGCCGGTGAAAAGTAAACATCATCGTTTTCTTGTATGTTTGCCTTTGTCTTTTTTAAAATACTAAAAAAAAAAGATCTTTTGTTTTAGATAAAAATATATCTACAGTTCGTCCCATTTAAAAAAGTTTGTTTTTTTCTTATTTTTAATTGCAGATTCTTAATTAGCACTAAATTTACTTACTTTGCTTACTTAAACTTTTTTCTACAAGCAATACATAATAAGATAGCTAGTAAAATATAACCATTTACCCTGTACATATTGCTAAAACCTAACTATTATTTGGTAGAATGAGAATGTACACCAGCGACGCTGAAGAAACCCCCATTTCCCTGCATGATTTGGCTCAGTCTTTACATGAACCTCCAAGGCAACCAAGTTTGGTTCGATTCCCAAAGACAAAATTTGGTTCTGTTTTCGATCTTTTAAATCAGATTTTTATAAGCTATACCCGTGGATTGAATACAGTATTTTAGAAGATGCTGTATTTTGTTATCCCTGCAGATTTTTTTCGATGCAAGGCGCAGGGACCTCAAAAACTTTTATTTCTGACGGTTACAAAAATTGGAAAAGGGCTTCAGAAACAAAAGCTGGATTTAAAAATCACGACAATAGTTTTCAACATAAAAGTTCGATGGTAGCGTGGCAATCATACAAAAACACAGAAAAAAATCAGTCAGTAGCAGCTCAAATAAGTACTGCACATTCCGAATTAATTCAACAAAATCGGGATTATATTAAATCTATTATTAGATGTTTTTATTTATCTACGCAGGGAATTGCTTTAAGGGGTCACGACGAATCAAAAACAAGTCAAAATAAGGGTAATTTTTTAGAATTATTAGATCTGATGTCTCGTGATAATACCATAATTGCAAAAAGGTTATTTGAGGGCCCAAAAAATGCCAAGTACACACATCATTCCATTCAAAACGAGCTAATACATTGTATGGCTGAACTATCAATTAAAAATATCAGCAAAGAAGTTAAGATCGGACTATTTACAAAGCAAAGACAGTGATATTTTAAAAAGCATAACATTAGTTGAATCATTAAAAGAGTTATTCAAATCTAATAGGGATGATTCTGAATTTGAAAAGCTATGGACTATAACTGTAGAAAATGCACTGTCTAATAATATTGATTTAGACGATGTAAATAGTAAAAGAAAAAGAAAATTACCTTCTAAATTTAAAAATGCCGTTATTATAGAAAAAATTACTTCTCTTGAAGAGGAGAGATGCGTAAACAAAAAAAGTGAGTTTCAATACAATTTATATTATCCAATAATTGACCGAATCTCTTCAGAACTTTGTCGAAGATTTGACGAAAATATCAACGTTCTGAAGGGATTTAGTTCATTAAACCCTTCAAATACGGCATTTTTAAATTTAGAAGAAATACTTCCTTTAGCTTGTCATTATGGGTGTGATATAGCGTCGGTAGAAAACGAAGTCAAATTACTACCGAAAACGATTGAAAGGTATGAAGAAAATCACAATAAAAAAATTAATAACCTATCAGATTTAGCCATTCTTCTTCAAGAATTTGACATCGTTTTCCACGAAATCAATAAATTATGCACCATTGCCATAACGGTACCCTCATCGAGTGCTACTTGTGAAAGATCATTTAGTGGTTTAAAACGTATAAAAAATTATCTAAGAACCACAATGAGTCACGAAAGACTCTCTGATTTGGGTATCTTATATATTGAAAAAACCATTATTAAATCGATGGATTTAGATTTTGTTGTAGATTCCTTTTCTAAGAAACACAATAATAGAAAAATAGCTCTTTTTTAATACTATTAACCTTTTCCTTTTATTTTAATTTTGTTGTTGCATGTTTTTGTTCAGTAAACTTATAAATAATAACTGATTTAAATTTGGTTTAAATTTTATTTACCTGTACCTTTTTTTATTTTGAAGTAATAAGATAAGGTAAGTACCTACATATAAATAATGTTCATCAAATAATGCAATATCTACTCTTTGGTTGTTTGGGTTAGTTTGGGTTTGCCCAGTCACCAAACAGTTCTGCCGGGCATCGCCCAACCTAATAAAAATAGCTGGCGCCGCCACTGTATAAATACTATACTAAAACAGTAGTATGTATTCGACGAACAAATTTTCAAATATCTTGTTTGAATATTTTTTTACTGGACAATATATATATTGAATTGAAAGTAGGCGAAGTAAGCAAAGAATTCAGATATTCTCTTAATAACCACAAATGTTGGTTTTGCTCCTGTTGGTGACGTGTAGTTTTATTGTATTAAGTTTTCGCGCTAGTTGTACTAGTCTCTAAACTAGTTGACTGTACTGATGAAGACCTTAAGTCAGAAACACGTGTCTATAGTTGGCCAAATTTTAATGTGCTTTAGCGGTCGTCCTAAAAAATCCATTTTCAACTATATATATATATATATATATATATATATATATATATATATATATATATATATATATATATATATATATATATATATATATATATATATATATATATATATATATATATATATATATATATATATATATATATATATATATATATATATATTTAAGGTCTCCATCAGTACACGCAACTAGTTGAAGGACGAGTACAACAAGCCCCTGGGAATTGTGACGAGAATTCAGGTCGGTTTAATAAATGTATGACTCTGGTGACGAAAAAACATACGTCGAAATCAAAATATGCTGTATTTATCGATTCTGCCTTTTTTTAGATATCAAAAGTTCAAAGACCAAACTTTTCTCAAATAAATATATGGCTATCTACAAGGTGTAATTTTTCGTACTAAAATTATTGGACTTAAAAATGTGGATAAATACATTTTTGGCCATACACCGTAAGTTCTGCTGATTGCTTAATTATATGGGTGTTAATTTCCAAATATTATATTTATCTATGCATCTTATATTTCGATAACTTTAAAAATGTACAACACTCTAAAAAAGTTTCCCCGCTTTGTTCCTTAACCCTCGCTACGCTACTCAGTACAGGAACTAAAGTAAATAATTTAGCTTTTCACCTCTCTCGAAGATTTGCAACTATACAAATAGCGATTGTATAAGAATAAATTTTATTTTTAAGATTTGAAGAAGGGGCTCAAATATTTATGGAAGAAACCATAAAATTAGCCAAACAACTTAGACCCCTTGCTTTATGGGGTTATTACCATTATCCATATTGTTTTAACAATGGTGCGCAAATGAATTGCTCAAAACAAGTTTTAGAAGAAAACAACAGGTACTTTTAGAAAGTAGCAAGTTTAGGAATAGTTTAGTTGAAACATTTGTATATCTGATATACATATTATACTTAGTGCAACCATTAGAATGATTTAATTTTTAATTGCTCTCATACTTTGTTAAATATCTTTGAAGTGAAAAACGATTAGATATACTTATATATTTTTGAAACTAATTTCTCCATTAAAGTAAGTACCAAAAAATGTATTTGAAAAAAAATGTAAATTGTATTTTTTCTAGCATTCATTGGCTGTTTAATCTCTCAGATAACTTTTACCCATCAGTATACATTCAAGAATCGCAAACGGCAGACCAAAGGACCAGATTCATCGATAGTTCATTGGATGAAGCTCTCAGAATTAAGAACGAATTAAAGAGTAACAAGAAAATATATGTATATTTTTGGTATAAATTTCAAGACACAGGAAATTATGTATCGAAGGTAATACTGTTTTGTTTTCCTTCTTTATTTTTATACTATGTTTGCTATTTTAACATAAGAAATAAATTGCAAGGGTATAAAAACAACTTATATGACTTGGAATCCAAGATCATTTTTAGTTTTATGACTTGTATGAGGCGACCGTATTGCCGGTCGTTTGGTCTATCTGCCTGCAGAAGCTTAACCCCCTCCCCTGACAATAAGTCAGTTGGAAAATCGGAAATAAGTAGACATAGTTTTTTGGGTATCAGATTCAAGAAGTTCAAGCAGACGTTTTTTTTTAGTTTTTGGCTGGTTGGTTTTATTCTCAATTTAAACCGCCCCTCAAACCATAGGTAGATTGAGCAGAAATCTTTGGACCACAGCCGAAATGATGTAACCAGTGGCGACTGATCCATAAGAACTGCAGAACTGCCAAAGAACCTAAGACAAATATCATCTCCTCGCATAACATATTTTTTCATTACATAAACCACCTATAATGATGCTTGACATTGTTACATTAGTTTGGGACCAATAAATGTGGTTATTTTATAATTCTTTAGAGCTATATAGTAACGCTTGTGTACTGATAATTTGTTCCAGTTCTCTCTATGGCCAATCTCTCTCGCAATTTAGTGGCCAATGCCAATCAGTTCAGCTTGAACAATTATGGCAACTTTAGACATTAACTACTTACAGTCTTACTGTCTTAGTCAAGAGCGAATCCAAGCCCAAGAAACGATGCATATTAATAAATTTCCTCGGCAAACTTATTTAATGGGCTGGGCATTACAACATACAAAACCTGGGCTATCCTAAGAACTACGAGGGAATGTATGTAGTATTGGGAATTATAGGCATTACTGAAAAATTCCTGGTAATTAATACGCATTATTAAAAAGTGCAAACAATGTAAATAGTATATTCGACCTCATTAATGTAGAGCGTAATTCATAAACTCGGAAAAGGTCACCCCAAAATATATTCAAACGTTTAAAAAATAAGTATTCAAACGTATTTTTGAAATTTGCGCCTAACCATTCCTAATCTAACCTAACTTTAAGAAAATAAGTAATCTAAATTTTTATATTTATAAATTCTGATAAAAAAAAAACAAACAAAAAATTTGTCTTTGTCGGGATTCGAAACCACAACCTATACGACGGATGCGGGCTGAGAACTCTACCACTTCGCTACTAAGCTTCTGGACGGAAAAAATATAAATAGCGTATATTAGTTAGCGTGAACATAAATGACGTCACTTCTGGTTCCGCGTGAACCAAAATTTAGAAAGTTCGTTCACGTTAGTGTGGAAGGAGACATAGCGTATATTTAAACACAGGAGCGTTCATTTTTCATCAAGAGCACAATGATTCTTGGATCGAAATTAATTTTCGTTAATGTTGAAATCAGTAAGCAATTTCTCATTTAATTAATGTATTTCCGCTTCTTCTTTTTAAATGCTTGATTCTTTATTAATTGGATTTATATTTAACATAATACAAGCAGCAAATGCTACTTATATTTAAAATAATGATCATTTAAATTGAAGTGTTACTTATTTAAAACAGGTCCAGAATAAAAATATTTTTACCATTGGCAATGGATCCAACGTGAGATAACACATATTTTATTGCTTTTCATGATGATGATGTGTGTGATAATCGAGAATAACAGAGAAAAATGAAAACTGAACTCTTTTTAGTCAAAATTTTGCAGTAGTTTGTTAAAACGTTTCTACAGCCTAGTGAGGGAACTAAAATGATTAACTCAATTCTTAGTGATCCCTCCAAAACATTAATTTTTCGACAAGACCAAAAAAAACTGAACAAAAAATATTGTCACCTACTACTGAAAACTTGCTAAATTTAGATATTAAAGAGCTTTTGATGTAGATGAAGACTTTAATGACAATGGACAACTTGATATCATCGAACAAGGAATTGATGCAAGATGAAATATTTTTGAAAACGTCCACTGTCTTCGGCAATACAACTGAAGACGTTAAAAAATGGCGAAGAAAAGTTAAATGCTATCAAATCAGATCCTATTAAAAGGTTATAAAAATGTAGAAGATAAAAATTATGAATATTTAAAATTCGATATTGATTAAAATATTAGAATAATTTTAAAAAATCGTTCCATGCTAGACTATTAGATGAAAAAGTGAGCAATGACAGATTGACATAATTTATAATAACTGCTAAAATGTAATAAAAATTATAAAAAAAAACGAAAGGAAAAACTGACGATCCTTTAAGTTTTATCTAATTCTTCATCACCTAATCTTTCCTTGCATAACTGCACTTCAAACAAGATGGAAAACTTTTCCGACTTTGAATTATGTATATTTATTAAATTAACTTTCAATTCGTCCTATTTTATATGATCATGGTAGTTTTATAGAAAAAAAAATCAGGATTCAACAATAAAAATTAAATTTCTCAAAAATTAACTAAATGAGTTTGTTTGGACAACAGTGGATATCTGTCAAAAAAGGTTGGTTGTTTATGTATGTATTAGGTAGGAAATTCAATCTTTAAAAATAATAAGCACAAAAATAAAAAAAAAATAAAAAAAAACATTAATTTAAAAAAATTGAAAAATTGCTAAATCCTTTTTTGCAATGATTTAGGTACAGATTACTTTATAATAGTTTTGTACATTTTTGAAGTAACAGAAATTTCCAAAAGCAAAAATATTAGCGAAAAGCACATTTTAATATCCGGTATTTACGAAAATATTCACTTTGAAATTCTATTAAAAACTTTGATTATCCATTCCAGTATTTAGTCGCTAATGAAAGTAAACAATGCTTTATTTATTTATAAGGAATTACTCCAAAATGTGTAAACATTTTTTATCGAACACTATAGATGGTAAATCCCTTCTAAAACATTTTCGTAGGTACCACAGTGTATTTCGATTTGTTAAACAATAGTTATTGAACAATATGCTTTATAATTTTGGTTTTTAGCTAAATCAATTATACAAAGCAGTCTCTAATATATATTGACCTCAACTTTAGTAAAATAAATGTTATTGTTTCCTTGTACTATGTCTACGAGATTAATTATACGAATACAATACAAATATATACAATATTATGTTTATTATTATATTCTCCATTTTGCAATATATAGGACGTAATATTTTTTTTAATATTTTGACTATCAGCACCTAGGTATAAGTGTTTTGCCTAGAGTTAAACACCCTTACTTTATTATGGTTAAGTAATAAAAGTACCACCATCTCATTTTTTCATAGTCATATGAGGTTAATCATAACATTCCTCAACTTTACGCCCCCTTAAAAAGTTGATATTAAAAGAATTTAATTATATAATAAAGTTAGTAATAAATGTATTTGGCAATTTAATAAATATGTATTCTAAAAAGAATAAAATAGATTAAATATTGATATGGTATTTCATAGACATTACCATTGGCTTCATAAAATCAATCATTATTAGAAAGGCTCTTGAATTGTCTTTGATTAGATTTTTGTGTAGGCCATCACCATTTCTTATCGATTTATTAGAAATATAAAAACATGTTTTCTCAGTTCAGTCAGCCTGTCAAGTCTTGGTAAAAAATTAAGGGTCATATGGGGATGAAATGGTAAGATTTTGGCAATAATCCAATACGGCAAAACAAAATGGCAGCCTAACATATTGTTAAAAAAATTCAAGATGTCAGAACAACTAGCAACCAAATGAAATGTTTAAAAAATCACTGCAAAAAACCTTCCGTTCAAATTTTGCACAAAAATGTGGTAAAGGGATAAACTGGTATAATTTTGGTACGAATTAAACATGGCGGAACAAAATAGAGGCCTATTTGTTTTCAAAAATCAGGTGTGACACATACAAACTGGAACAAAATAGCGGCCTTATAAAATGCTTCAAAAAACAATATAAACAAATGGGTAAATTTCGTTTAGCAGGAACTTACTTTGTTATTAATCCTTTCTTTTATTAAGAATAGTAAATCATGATTTTATTTAGTTTCTCATATAGTTGTTTAGTAGTTAAATATATAAAGTGTGTTATCTTTTACTTTTCTAGACAAAAGGAGAAAAACCTTATGAAGGAAATTCGGGATAATTGCATAAAATTAATCTATAAACGAAGTAGACCAAAAATTCCCTCTTGAATTCTTCCTTTCCTCTACAAAAAATGAATGAAAAAACAAAATAAATGTGTTACTTTGGCTCTATGCTAAATTAAATAGGGTCATATTTCAATATTCCTAATAAAAGGAAATATTCATAACGAGAAGTTGCGGATAAAGAAAATTTACTTTTTCTATTTTAAATTAATTTGGACAAAACAAACATTGTTGTAGGTACAGTATTACCTAATTTGAAATTTATTTTTCTTCTTAAGCTTAAGCTCATTTAATTCCAATTAAAAAATGTAATAATTCAAATGCAATTATATTTTTATCTTATAAAAATCTTTCTTGGGAATAGGGGAATAGGGAATATACATTATAACATATCATTGATACTGAATGATTTTATTCTTTAAATTTTGGTTTAATGTCAAGACGTTTCTACCATTTTATGGCCTTCATCAGTTATATAAAACAAAATAAACTAACTGCCTTGGGAGTTTAGTGTTGTTCATAAGTTTTTTATTATTATAAATTTAAATTCTAAATTCCTGCAGGAATAACATAACATACAAATTTAAAATTTTTAAAAAGTAATCTATTTCGGCTTACCTTGATCTATTTAAGATAATCCACAAACATTATATTATTTATATAAATTAATTTATTATTATGTGTTATATTGTGAACACAATTCCCAAGAAAGATTTTTTTATAACAATATAGTTTACGTGTTCAAGAAACCTCAATATATATATATATATATATATATATATATATATATATATATATATATATATATATATATGGAAGATAGAAAAATTCATAAAGTCGACCTAATTGTATATAGACTGGGAATTAGAACCCACTATTTCTTTCAGAGATTTTTTTATATATATGTTTCAATAACGATCAAAATATACTCTCGGGGTCATTTTAGATTTTTATAATTTTTAGACAACCTGCATACGCAGGTGAATTTCTTTCCCTGATGACGGATTATGTGTTCTGATATAAAGTTAATATATATATTTTTGAATTTTGTCTACATTCTTCTAGGATAATAAAATAAAGGCCGTTGCTCCTTTTTTTGTTAAAAAAAACTAAAAAAAAATGTTCGTCGATTCGAACCCAAATGCTATACGACGCGGGCTGAGAACCTACCATTGCGACACCAAGCTTCTCGACGAAAAACATATAAATGGCGTGGATGGAGATATAGTGTAAAATAAAACAACTATTTAGTAATTTACTTAAACTACAACAAAACAAGTTCAATGTTTACCTTTCCTTTTCCTCACAAATGGTTAAGTTTTAGCACCCGGTTATATAAAAATTGTTTGCTTAAAATGATCCACACTTCCACGCATTAAAATATTTCTAGGCAATTCAGTATCGAAAATATTAAAATATGAACTTACTACATCTGTATTATTTTTTTTTCAGGAAGACTTGTTTTTGACACTGACAGTAATAGCCAGCCACAAAATCGATGGTATGATACTATGGGGAGCAAGCGCAGACGTTAACTCAAAATCAAACTGTCTTCAGTTGTATGAATATGTTGAAAAGATATTTGGCCCGACGGTGACAAATATTTAAAATCTATTCCATCTAAACTAAGCAGTGGTGTATTGTTTTTAGGAGTCAGTTGTTAATGACAGTTTGCCAGTTCACCTTCAAATTAAATTAAATTGAAAATTGGAATAATATTACAATAGCAGACTAAATACCCTTTTTTATGTATTAGTGCAGGCGTCAAGGGTACTTGACTATAAAATATTTGCTCGCCGCATTCTGTCAGTGGATGGATATAAGTTTTAGAAACGTTAAATTATGATTTTAATCTTGCTACCAGAACCAGAATGTGCATTTTTTTTTCATACCAATATTCGGATGTTAGTCCACCTTTTTTTTTAAATGTTACCGAATTACGTCTTTTTGGTTGGAAAATCGACACACTTTTATCCAGTTTGTGACCAAAATTATATTTGTGTAAAATTAAACTTATTACAGACAAAATATATTTATTTTTGTTTTGTTTCCAATACGCCTTCTGAAACAGGGTTTCAGAATGTTATCTATTCCGACATCATTTCTAATTGTGGAATATGTTGTTTCTAAAGTAGTGTTAAACATTTTTTTTTTACTTATTATTGCCGATTTTGGCATTGTAAAGGCTTAGCACTTGCCGCATGGAGCTCTAGCAACATTAAAGTTATTAATAATAGAGATAGAGTACCGGGAGTCTAGACTTATTGGAAATTTCCTCGTCTTTAAGAACCTTTTTTTTTTTAATTCTTAAATGTTAATAGTGTCTTAGTAATTTGCAAACAAACTAATCTTTTACACATTTTTCTAGACGTTATTCTGAATCAAGGAAGCCCTCACTCATATTTTTGCTAGCAATAGCAAGAATTGCCACCATTTTGAGTTTGTGAACTAGACTACTAGTCCTAACCCAATCCCTGGGGGAAGGTACTTGTAATGTATTGCCCATATTCCATTCATTGTAACTAAATGTGATACTAGTCTACTAAGAAACAAAGAACAATGCCTAAAACCTGCATCGCTTAAAAAAAGTTTCTCCCTTTTATATTCCAGTATTACGGTATAGATAGTGGTTCTGCTTGTTCATAAAGGTGTCTTGTAATTTGCCAACTCGAACACAATTCAGCCAACTCCTCCACCCCATCATACTGGCGCCCTTCAATGGATCTACGGATTGCAGACCATTTCGAAAAACGAATAAAAATTTCCTATATATATTTTTTTCCAATATATATATATATATATATATACATATACATATATATATATATATATATATATATATATATATATATATATATATATATATATATATATATATATATATATATATATATTATATATAGAATATAGACTTTGGCCTATTAAAATTATGTGTAAATCTAATGTTTTGTACTTACACTGCTTGAATGCTTCACCAAAAATATAATCTAATTACTCCCATAAATATAATTCTTGCATACTCGCCTAAAAATAATATTGCAAATCTTCCTCTTCTAAATATATTTATGTAAAAAATTATTTTTCGCGGTATTCGATTCAATTAACATTTCACAATTTGGCTATGAAATACGAAAGTGTAACTTCCAGTAACCCTCAATAGAATACACAGCCATTTATGTCCGAGTCTTCAACCCATGAAATTCTTGTAATTGTAAAAAAAAAAATGTAAATTGTATTGTCATATGTAAACGTATATATAATAATTGTAAAAACTAAGGTATTTAGTATTTCTTTATGTAAATGTGTTAATATTAATTGTAAAAACTAGTTTCTTTTGTATTTATTATTTGTATTATGTGGGATAAGTATGGCACTTTTCTATAAAACCATTTCAGGTAAGGATCATCTGACGAATAAAATACTTGAGTTTTGTGAGTTTTTAAAAATGTTTACACCAAATATTTAGGTTCTGAAACATTTACGAATTGCCGCCATTTTAAAATGGGTCATTTTAGTGTTTTCATATTTTCGTTTTCATAAGTGATTTAATAATTTTCAAAAGATGCGAAATATAGACAAAAAAGGAGTCTGCTTTTAAAATGTGTGCTAAAGTTCAAAGTTTTAATTTGACTTAAAAAAAAACGGGGGAGTGCATTAAGTAACCGCGAAATTATTAGCCATCGCAAAATATCACAAAATATCTATTATTGATTCTTTTCTTTTTTTTTTTGAATAGCAACACCTATATATGGGACAATATTAAGATACATGAAAAACATAGTTTTCCAAAAATATATAGTTTGCCTATGGATAGTCATTTTCAAAGTATTTACAATTCATTATTACCAATCACGTGACTCCTAAATCACCTATTATGCCTTAAAAAGCAAATGCAGTTTTTAGATACTGTTTTTAAAAAAATACAAAAACCAAGTTAAATAGGAATTTAAGTTTTATTGACTTAACAAATTCCATTGTTAATTATTGATTTTATCATCAGGGGTGAAGTATAAACAAACCAATTATTTATTTCTGTGCACTGATCGTGTATTACATACTTAACATATTTTTTATATTAAAGAAAATAAGTTAATCCTACATTTACATTACACTATACACATGTAAGCAAGTGGTAAAATAGTAACTACTGTGTAGATAAAATATGCTATAATTTAAATTATCACATGAACAATTTTGGTGCAAACATTTATAGTACCACAATAAACAACATATCAAAAACTACAGATAAAAAGGAAATTAAAACTTTCTCCATAATATACAAAACATGTGATTTAAAAAAATCTGCCACATTAACTAGAGAGAAGTTTTTTCTCGTGCAAATAAACATGAAAATACGTAACCTCGTCATAATGACGACATTTATGTTAATTAGTGTTGTCACTTCATTTTTTTTTGTTAAATTAAGGGGTTAAAGTAAATTATCATTATTCATATTTCAATGCAAACCTTTAATGAACTAACTCCAAAGAAGTTTTCTGAAATGACTAAAATGTTATCTAGTTCTAGAGTTTGTGAACGAAATCATCAGGAACCAAAGTAGTGCATATACCAATAACCATAGTAACACATGCAAGTGAAACATAGGTGACTGTACAGGATAGGCCGATAATAAAAACAGAGCCAGAAAAATAAATGGAACTTATCCCATTCTTGAATCTAGCATGATCTGAGGAAAGTCAAGATGTACAAAAAATTAAAACATCTTGGAAAGAGTATTTGTTACCTCGTCACTTAACATATACATTACATGGATGTGTATTGCCGAAAAACAGGAGCGGTATTGCTCTCTATAGATACCTCTAATACTTTATTTGATCTCCAAATAATAGAGATTTTCGTAGTTTACTAATTTCACATTTAAATGCACTATTATCATAGAACGATTTCACAAGAAACCAGACCAACACCACACGAATAGCTAATATAAAATGGTTTTTTCGATTACTTTGTCATTTAATTGACAAGTTTCCAATCCACGGTTTACTTTATAATTCTTTATCTTCATTGATGAGAGACTTAAGGAGTTACGTGTGAGGGGAGATTCAATATATGATTAACAAGGCGGAGTTGTGCATATGTTCGGAGGACAATAATTGGGATGATGGAATTACACAATCACAAGAAAAGTCAAACATGGGTATACAAAACACTCCAAAATTCCTTTATAGATATTATTGTTAGAAAGAAATTTTCTACCTTTTAAAAAAAATGGGTTGAAACAGAAATTTCGAGGAAATATCACCTTCAGTGATACCACTATGTCGTACCTGGTAGTACAGCTAAAGAGATTATAATATCAAGTTCAACTTGATACAGTATGAACTTCATTTGCCATTAAATAAGTTAAACATTTAGGTAAGTCTCCTAATTATAGTGCCAACAAATTATGGGACTACCTAGTTATTTGCCTTACTCCTTTAATTCGATTCTGACCAAAAGAAAAACAGTGACACCTTTTTTTATAATCTAAGCTGGAACTTATACTGTGAGGACCTGAAGTCCACTGCCCTCTCTCTTTTGAACCGTTAGAAATATCGCTCCTATTTTTTGACATACTAATGAAAGCTTTACTATTTCAAATTTGGTAGCGATATGTCCGACGAAGGACGGTGGTCTTTAGATTCTCACTGTAAAGATATTATCGTTTTACTT
This sequence comes from Kuschelorhynchus macadamiae, assembly GCA_030620095.1. Classification (NCBI taxonomy): domain Eukaryota; kingdom Metazoa; phylum Arthropoda; class Insecta; order Coleoptera; family Curculionidae; genus Kuschelorhynchus; species Kuschelorhynchus macadamiae. The sequence continues at coordinate 156,193 of JAUTXW010002012.1, forward strand.
TCCAAAATAATGTGCTATTTTATTATAAAAATTTTTAATATTATAATTTTCTGAAGTTCTATTTAATCAGAGATTTTTTACCTATTACGTTTTTCATTCTCTAATTACCAACATATAAACTACTTTTCTGAAAAAAAAAAGCAAATATTTTATCAAAAAAGAAATACATAATGTCGTCTTTTTTAGTTTCAGTGTCTGTGGATTTATAAGTTCTTCTCAGAACGATTTTTTTTAGCGTTTTATAATACGGAATCAGGCACCGGTATTATTTATACATATAACTACATTTACTCAATAAAATATAATAGTCTCTCTACATTCAAAACATAAACTAAGCTTGAACCCATACCGTGTTTTAGATACCGATTTTTCAGATACCATCGAATTTGGTACCTATACTTTATCTGAAAGTATCTGGAATTCAGATAAACAAACATTTTCTAAGACAAATAAGTTGCTTGTGCCGTGTAGGAAACACTGGTCGGTTAGGAAACTCATAGCCAACAGGTACATAATATTTAAGAGAATCCATTTCCAAACTTTCACAAGGCTTATTTAAAGAAATTTCGTTTTCTTTTTAGTTTCACTCAAAACAATGGTTAATTAAAATGTATTTTTTATAAATTATATTTTCAGACTTGTTAGCATTTTTGATAAATTAACAGTTTTTCTTTTGAGATGTCTGATTAAGGCAGAGAAATTAAATCTTTTACTTAATTAGAGTTACATTTACCAAAACATTTATAACGAATAAACTTTCCTCAAAGATTTTGCTAAAATGTTTTTTTATACTAGACATTTTAGAAAGTACTTAACAAAAAATATTATAAATTACACCGAGTACGCGACCGGGCTTGTTTTGAATAGTAAGTAGTTTACAGCCTAAATCGAAACCCTGCCTTCTGTAATTCAGCACGAGATCGGAAGAGTTTCTTGATCATGATTACCTTTATATGTATTTATCTATATTTTAATTATCTATATTACAATTTGACTTAACACATTCCTTCTTTAATCACTGCTAATCCTAACCATATCGCATATAATAATTATTGAAATTAAGCTGTGTTTGTATTTTGCATTTATATAAACCATTTGATTTTTCTTATTTTAAATTAATATATTTTTAATTATTCTTTTATTTTTATTTTGAAGTTCCTTATTTTCAGTTCTCAGCTGTATACAGTGTGAAAGGAAAATAAGTGCAATTATTTTACAAGTGAAAGTACGAGCCCTTTTATGCGAAGGAGTCTATTATACAACTGGGGGTTAAAACTTAATTATTTCTGGGATAAGGACTGATAACACTGTTCAGAAAGTCCCAAAATTAAGAAAAATGTTTAAGTTTTATATCACTCCATCTGGCAACACGCAAAAAACCCCAGTTACAGTTGCTTTTTGCTATCTGTAAACACAAAACTATTTTATTTGTACTTAACTATGTTAAAGTAATTTCGGACACGGAGATGTGCTACAGTGATATTCGTGTGTATTTAAAAATGTATACAACGGTTGAAAATGTTTATTTACGATAAAGCGTGAGACAACACACATTTAGCTGCAACAATTGTAGAAAATGATTTTCTGATAAAGGACTACCAAATAATAGAACATTCATATCAGTATCAACAATTACGAGAAACAGGAAACGTGATTCCAGTGAACTAATTCAATAAATTTTAATTTTTTGGGTCATATGAAGACCTTAGTGTACTATCGTGGTGAAATTGTTGACGAAAACGATCTTTGCAATCGAATTTTGCCGCAGAGGAGCAGTTGATGAAAACTTGCCGTGCTTGTGCAAATAGCGAAAGTGTTAGTGGCGGCTGCTCTTTCAGGTGGCATAGCCGCGTGCCCCTGCTAAAAAATGTTAACGTAACACACAATTTCAATTCCTATAAATTATAAATATTAACATCGGATTACGTTAACATTTCAACAAAAATTGTCAGCTCCTATCTCTAATTATCCGTTCTTGCACGTGAAAATATTCAAACATATGGCAACATAGCGAATACTATAGACTGCGGCGGCATATGGAAAATATGCGGAGATTATATGGAACTCTTTTGTCGCCCATCCCCAGCGACTAGCATGTTTTAGTTTGTGATGTATGCTTTTTAAAGTAAGCGTGTGTAGAATTTCGGTTTCGAGAGTCCGTTTGCGAAGTGTCTGGTCGATAATTATTGGTATTATTAATTATTTCTAATTATTTTCTAATCGAGTTAAGTATAAAACTCAACTAACTCAAGCTTGTGAACAAAAGTTCCAAAACGGATAGTTTACTCGTATTCAAGAGATAAAAAATAACTGGATATAAGGGTGTGAAATTACAAATTTATTGTACTGTTTCCCGAGTGTTATTTTATAAAGCTGATTCTAGAATGGAACGTACACGGGCTAGGAAATTAATAAATTGCTTTATTGCTTAATTTTAGACAGTGTGAGCTAAAAATGGGTAAGGTAAATATTTTACGGCAATTGCATTCTGCATACTTGAGCACACTTTTGTAGTTTTTTTAATTAAGCTGGAGAGGCTCCGATGAAAGCGAATCCTCTGAAAATTAAGAAATATTGAAATTACCTATAATTAATTTGACTGAAGAATTGGAGAATACACTCTAAATGAACATGTACATAATGCAACCGTCTTTTTGAAGAAAAAAAATTAAACTAAAAAACCCTTTTAAGAATAATTAATCCCCAAAATATAGGAACATACTTCATTCGAAACGACGTTAAGTCGTAAATATGGAAGAACCTAAATATTTGAAGGGTAAAAATTCTTAAAGTTACAAAACTCAAAATATTTTCCTCACGTGACCCTTAATTGAAATCTTTTTATAAGGGTAGGGGCTAAGTAGTGTACTTTTGTATTTACTGTAATTAATAAAATTCATTTTTTTTTATAAAACACCCTGTAACTAGTAAAATAGTATACTTATCCCACACACTAGTTTATTCTCTATTATTAAGATTTTGATAAATTTACGAATAGCCGCCGTTTTGAAATATGTAATTTTATTGTTATTTTAAGAGTGAATTAAGCTTGAAAAGGCCTCTTGGCCCTTTTTTCCAATTTAACTTTTTTCTTTAAAATGGCGCTTAGTTACCATTTTGATTTTTTTTAATCACGAAATATGCACAAAAAATTCTCATTTTTTGGTTAGTTATTGAAATGTATCAGTTTTCAAATTTTTGTCTTAATTGATTTAAAAAAAGGGGGAGGAGCATTAAACATCCGCAATGTATACAAAAATTATATAAAACCCGTATTTTCAAGAATTCATCTTACATGTACAAGATCATTTTCAGATAAAATATTACCCTTAAATAGCCATTGTATGCAGCTTTCTCTACAAAACTGAAAAATGCTTAATAAAAAATAATTAAACTGAAAACAAATGAGCTATAACGTAAACCTAGTATTTTTTAAATAGAGGAATCTAAATTTTATTTAATTTTTGCAAACTTTTAAGTGTCTCACATTTAAAGCATAAAAATATGTTTAAAACGACTACTTTCATCTACGAAAAATAGTTAAGAAAAATGTATAGCAGGTATTATACACTCGTTACTTGAACTTCTTTGAATTGTCGATTGAATTACTTATTTAAGAATACAGAGTATGTATTTGAAAAGAACCCCGAAATGGTAATTACTAACCCAATACACAAAACTCGTGATCTTCTCTGTCTTCGAGTACTTAGCAAAAGATTTATTACAGTTTGAAAAATACGATTATTATAATTTGACAAACATATCATCCCATCGTGTGTCTGTCATTTTTGATTTTGAAAGCATAGATATTATTGTTTCTGGTAATTAGACCTTCGTACCAGTTAAAGTAAATAGAGTAATGTTCTTAAAATAGGGGCTAATATCTCAAAAAAATTAATTACATTAAATGTGATTTATAAAAAAATTATCAAGATATAAGTAAAAAAAAGAGGTTTCGAAAATTTAAACAAAAAATTGGACCTTCAATTCAGGTCATTCTTCGTTGAATGGCCCCGTACAAGAAACAAAAAAAAGGAATAGATTGTCACACAATTTTGGGTACTTGTTATTGGTCTTCAAGTTCCTGTGAATCCGTCCAAACTCAAAACCCACGAGCTGCCACTGGATGGTTCCCATTTTCAACACTAACTTTAAAAATACTTTCGTTAATATATTGCGTCTTGTGCAAAATTATAAAAATTGTAAATCTTATCAATAATTATTTACTTGTTTGTAAAAGTACTGGTTTGGTGATTCAAAAATAATATTTTTCATTAAAAAAAATCCACTCCCATGAAACAATAATAAATTATTATAGTTTTTTTTTTAAATAATTAGACGACCAAAAAGTAAAATCTAATTTCTACATCTAATACAAAGATCGAATCTATCTAGTGTTCATAATAAATCGTACTGCACTCAGAATATAATTGAAATGTTGCCGCTCTGTCAAAAAAACCAGAAATTTTAAAAATGGTCATAACTCCAAAACTCTTGGGTCTTGATCCCCTATTATATAGGACTTTTTTCCTCATAATTATAAGTACCTGTTAAAATATTTCCACTCATTTCCCTATTACCTTGTACATTATTAATTTTAGCTTAGATATTGAAAATATACAATGCATGCTAATGCTATGCTATGTATCACGATTATTCAAGATGCGGCAAATGAAAAACTAAAATTTAAACTATGAGTGGTTATCTGAAATTTCAGATAGTCGAAGTAGCAGCATCGGTCCAAGCTTAATATAAACACATGCCATTCAATTTAAAGATGTTATATCAACCATTCAAGAAAATTACATTATTATATGGATATTCGTATTTTACACCTTTCTAGTTTGTATTATTTATAGCATTTTAGATTAAATGGCAGTTTCAGTATTGTTGTGAAAAAAAACATTAAAAGTATTGTGCCACTGTAGAGAAGAAAATATCTTTAAATTAACTAGGTATTCTAAAAGATATTTAGTTTAATGTACCACACTGCACTCAAAATTCTTAATATTATACAAAAATATATAAGTCTATTTTCATGCAAAACAAAGATGAGGAAAATAATAGAGGGAATTACTGTGTTAAAAAGGCTTAATATTGCCTTATATTCCTTTTCAACTTCAAATCTGGAGGAACGCAACTAACAAGATATTCAAGCTTGAAAATACCAACATCTGATTTAGATGTTACTGATTGAACAAATACTAAAATATACAAAAATTCACTAAACGTGATCTTAAAAACGTGGCTAAAAATATTGAACATTTTTTTTATAATTCAACCACATTTTCATAATCAAATCTTTAAACTAATGCGAAAATAATTTAAAATTTCAACTAATAATTAATTAGTTTCCCTACAGCATTATCGACTAAGATTTGCAAGATATATATGTTTGAGATCGGTCTTGGCGGTGTTTTCGAAAAGGGCGGCTCTATTTTGACCCTCGCCTTTCTTTACCCAGTGACCATACACCCGAAAGGCACATCCGTCGACAATCTGCAAAAAAATTCAAATTTTAATTAAAATTTACTTAATTTAAACTTATTCACTTAAATATCAAATGTGCATCATTCCATAATTATGGAGTGGAGAGTAAAATCTAAAATTACCCCGACAGTAAAGTAACTTTATTCTCATAGTTATTGAAACATTTTATTAAAAAACGTTACTTTTAAAGAATCCGAGGGTTCTAATACCCAGACTAGATAAAGTTAGGTCGACTTTATAAAAATAAGGATACTTTACTCCTAGGGTCATTTTAGATTTGTATAATTTTTGTAATGAAATAACTTGTATACCTAAGTCAGATTCTAACAATAGTTTTCGAAGTTTCTCGGCAAGAAAGACTTTTTATGAATAAAAACGTTCACAGGTATAGTTACGTCGATCCGGGGAGACCCTGTAAAATGCTGGACAGACCAACTTACACATGCACATTTTTGGACAAAATTTAAGTTTCAATTTTTTTAATAAGACTTACCTGCAGAACGCTGTATATTTTCTCGGTATTTAAAGATTAGACATGCTGTTTTGAGGATAAATAAAGAGCTAAGAGGTAGGATTTTTTGTGACAGAAAAATGAGGTCTGCGGGATTCTCTTAGACCCACACCAGCAATAAAGCGAACAGCTTTCTTCTGCAGCACAAACAAAATATTTAACAGATATTGACTACTAAAACCCCAGAATGGAATCCCATACCTGAGGTGCAATTCAAATAAGGCAAAGTAAACGGTACGCGTCACTGCCATTCCAAGTTGATTTCTTGCAATTCTGATTGCAAAGCAGCCAGATAGAGTGTTTCTTGCTCAAATTTAAAATGTGATCCTCGAAACGTAAATTTGTATCAACAAAAACCCCCAAAAACCTTGTCACATGGCTGTCAAGGATTGTAACACTGTCCAACTGCAAGTACTGCATGTCACACCTAAAACCAACATTAGTCTTCGCCAAGTTGAAGGAAAGTCGGTTTGAATCACACCATCTTTTAACCTCCAGCAAGTCGTGAGTTATAATTTTCCTTAGCTGAGCAATCTCTTTATTATGCCAAACAATCGAAGTGTTGTCCGCAAATAAGGTAAATTTTCCTGATATGTTAACTTTCACAAGATCATTAATATAAATCAAGAACAAGAGAGGACCCAAAACAGACCCTTGCGGAACCCCACAATTTATGCTCATTGACGAAGATCGCCTTTCGGAAGTAGTTACAAAGTGGCTTCGACCTGAAAGGTATGAAGAAAACCAAAACAGCGCCGAGCCCCTGAAACCATACAACTCGAGCTTAGACAGCAATATTCTGTGATCGACACAATCAAAAGCTTTTGAGAGATCACAGAAAACCACTGCCACCGCCTCTCCGTGATTAATGCTAGTGTAGACACCCTCGAGAAATCCAAAAATTGCATCGTGCGTCCCTTTTGCATTTTGAAATCCGAACTGATTCAAGGTAAGTAAATGAAACGTCTCAAAATACTCAATCTCTTCTTGGCAACTTTCTCAATAACCTTGGAGACCGTAGACAAAAGAGAAATTGAACGAAAATTCGAGGGCTCACTGACATCCCCGCCCTTATGCAAGGAAATCAATATTGCCGATTTTAGGCATGAATGAAAAACTCCTTTAGACCAGGAATCATTAATTGCAAAAGCGAGGGCATCCAAAGCACTTTCCAGCAACTTTAGGAGAACTTCAGCTGAAATCTCGTCATCTCCACGAGCTTTCTTGTTTTTTATACTAAGAAGAGTCTCTCTAATCTCCTAGTTATGTGTAGGGAAAAAATAAAAAGAACCAGGCACAGATAAATCTTTCAAATAAGAAAGAGGATCAACTCTCTCAGCCAAATTCTAGCCCAATTTTCCTGCAATACTGCAATAAAAACTGTTTAATGTATCTGGATCAATATCACTATAAGAACCAGACTTACCAGATTTGTTTTGCAATTCGTTAATAATGCACCAACTCTCTTTCTGTCTGTTCTTAGCACATGAAAGTCAGTTTACATAATAATAATAATTTTTTGCAGTATTTACTAGTCTACGGTAAATCCTACGATGTCTATTGCAATACGAAATAAAACCTAAATTATCAGAATATTTTTTAATATAGTTAAGACAACGAAGATTAGCTGCAGATATTTTCAATCCTTTAGTCAGCCACAGTTTTCGTTTCTTTTTCACATGTTTTAACTGACGCAATGGAAAAGCCCGGTCAAAGACGTCTAGTAAAACATTGTGAAATGTTGTGAATGGCTGTGGAGACACTTCTATACCCAGCCAATTGACATTAAGACAAAGATACCGAAATGCATCAAAATTTGCCTGACTAAAGATTCTACCATGACAGCATTTATTAATAATCTCAGCCAACATACCAGAAAATACAATACACAGCCTTGTGGTCAGAAAGGCCAGCATCTATGAAGCAAGATGTAACATCGAACACACAGCCTTAGGTGAGTCAGTATGCATTTTCCAAACTATAAGCAAGCAAAACAGTATTAATTGAATGTTTATCATCAAAGTTGATGTTAAGGTCACCAGCCAGGATAATTCTAGAGCAAGTCGAAATGTGTGAGGGAATAATATCAAGTCTCCTCAAAAATTCATAAACCTGAGCTGAAGGTGAACGGTACAAACATAAAATATGTAAGTTATTACGCTTGCAAAAGCACAGCGAAAATTCAAAAATACATTCCTCCAACAAATAATTAAATTTATCAACATTTACAAAATTGTTATTAAAATTCGACTTATTCTTAACTAAAACCAACGTACCTCCATGTAAAACACTTTCCCTACAGAATATAGAAATTGGAGTATATCATTCCTCCAATAAATAATTAAATTTATCAACATTTACAAAATTGTTATTAAAATACGACTTATTCTTAACTAAAACCAACGTACCTCCATGTAAAACACTTTCCCTACAGAATATAGAAATTGGAGTATATTCTGAAACAAGAAAACACTCGTCTGGCTTTAATCAGTGTTCAGTAATAAGTATTATATAAGGTAAATTATTCCTCTCTACAAACACATAGAGGTCATCACATTTGTTCCTTAACGATTGAATGTTTAATAATATCACAGAAATGTCAGACTTATTTATGCTAACAGAATCCTTAAAATTATTTTTTTTATTATCCTCCATAACAGGAGGTGAAACTACAAAACATTTTCAACAGAGTTTTTGTCAGTGGCATCATCATGTAAAGGATTAACAGAAGGTGCGAGAATATCAATCTCATGCTCAATTACATCATTCTCCAACATAGGAGATGATTCAGTGATATTATTATTTAGAGATATAGAACAAGTATCAAGTTTCACCAAAGTAACAAAAATAAGATTTTTTTGCTTATTGACAACATTGAGCAGGGCATTACGAACAATAAAATTACACACAGATTGCTTGCCCAATTTTATATCTTTTCATGACTTATAATCAATAAAACATACATTATTTACAGACCTAAAATTAATTCTATCAAGAAGGTATTTAACTTTTGTATTAAACTTAAAAATATTAAAATTAATTCTAGACACCCCATCCAAATTACGCTTATATAAGGGAACATACGGTACAGACACAAAAACAAAGTTTAAATGTAAACACTTCTCTGCCAAGTCCAAAACATATTTAGCCGGTAAAAATCTATCATTTAAGAAGTTGTTATAGCCTGCCCCTACGATGATAAAATCGTCCTTTGAGAACCCTTGAGTGAGATTCTGAACACTGCAAACAACACTTTCAAAATCCGCAGCCGGTTTAATTATTTGTTGAATGTTATATCTACTTTTAGGATATTTAGATAAAAGACGCTCCAATATAACATTAAAGTCTCTACCTAGCTCATCAGATAAAATTAAGATCTCTGTTAACTTTTTATCCGGCTTAGTGAATAACGTGGCTTGAGCAGCTGAGCCATCACCAGTCAAGTGCCCAGATACAGATTCAATCCCTTCAAACTGGCACTGAACGGAACTATCAACTAAATTTGGTTTAATGATTTTCCCGTTAACAGCATTCAGCTCTTCTTGTAGAGAAAAACAATTTGACCTACAATTTTTCAAGAACTTCAATGCTAGTCAATAGATTGGATTTTAAATTGTTCAAAGCACATAGGTCAGACTCAAGAGAATTATTTGAGCTAATGACTACTGTTGTAAATATGTTCTTGTCAAATATTGAGCGCCACTATTACATTTAAAAATAAATCTGTTTTGCATATTTTTTACTTTAAACTAACATATTACCTCAAACGCCAAACAATCCATTAATTTTTATGTAAATTTAAGAGAATAACAGACCTTTTTAACGAAACATTTTTTAGCATTGAAATTTCTTTCATTTTTAAACTCTCAATAAACCTTTTGATTTTACCTTTTAAGGGGCCTTTCATCACAATTTACGACTTCGAATATAAGGTTAACTTTAAAAAAATTATAAATAAAAGTTGTAGGGTTCATTAGGTAATGTAAGTACTTAAAAGTTATGTATATAGAATATTTCAAAAATATGTAGCAAATCCAACTAGCATTTTTAAATGGAACACCCTGTATGGTGCCAAAAAAAATGTTCATCAATAATTTTTTACTTATTTTTATATATTAAAAATACTGGTTAAAACTGTTAACAAAACAGATTTTTTTTAATATAATTGTGGCGCTTAACTCTTCCAATATATATTATCCATTAGAGTAATTACTCTTAATCATAACTGAGGTACGAAACAATTGTTTATTGCATACAGGAGTTGAGAAAAACAGCTTTAAAAAATTCAGTTTGTTGAAAATTGTTTTTTTTTAACTAAGGTGTATATTATCTTGCTTAGAAAAGAGCAATAAACTATTTTGTTACAACAGATATCATTTAAGAAAATTTTGGAAAAATGATAAGGTCTTATATTAATTCTTTTTAAAAAGATTTATGCTCGAATTTTCTCCGAAAATTTGGGTGTATAAATTCGTCTGTCCAGCTGCAGTGGTTTACTTAACTCAAATAAAATACAACATCACGAAAAACCTTCACCACAGAGCACTATTTTTAACTAATCTAAATTAATTTGTAATTTTCTTATAAACAATAATTGATAATTAAATCAGCCAACTAGCAGCAAATCTAACGATGACTAGGATGAAAGGAACATAATAATAATCGGAGTTAAAAAATTACCTAGGTTTTGATAATTTACTTTGCACCTTTAACAATAACAAAGGTACTATCAGTCTGCACTTAATTTGCTTCAAAATAACTTCTGTATCAACCTGCTAAATATTTCACAAAAAAAATAGAAAGTTGCATACTATGCAATTTTAGTGAATTTTTCAAAATATGTTTGAAGCAAAACCTACATAAGACTAGATGCGATAATCAGCAGCAAGGTCTTTGATCGTACGGGGCCAGTTTTGCAATGTGACGGTGGAGAACCATTACTCCTCTACGAATTTACATTCGGAGTTACAATACATAGATATAGCCGACTTTATTCTAATAAAAAGTACCACCATGCATTATGAACTAATCAACAAAAACAGTGATTTCGGCAATGTTTATTTAGAAAAAATTAACACGATGCCCAACACACAACTGATCCTACGATTTATAGGTTGGGTTCTAAAACTCTTGTGTCTGTATTAAAAAAAAACTATTGGGCTTCACAGATCATGGTTCGTCGGATCCATAAACATAGAAGGTTCAAAACTTATTATTCTATAAACGCATCTGATGTTTTTTGCTCTTCTCATATGTATATTCATATGAAAAGAAATAAGGTAAAGGCTAATCGAATATTGAATAACAGCATTTGAAAACAGTAGTTTTCATACAAATGTGACACATAAATTACTCGAGTGACAAAAGCGATTTTCAAACGAGTTTAATACATTCGAATTAATTGTTACTCTCTATTTTTTACTATTTTTTTTTACACGACAGGTAACTTTTTAAGGCATAAAAAGCTTTCAAATATTTCTAACCCATTAATTAAAATTGAAAATATAATACAAACGAACGGGAACCGGGCAACCGACAACTATATATCGAGGTATGAATAAATATAAAGTAGATTGGGTATTTAATTAAACATATGATTTTTAAAACGCACACCGCATATATTGTTGTAAGTAGTAAAAATGTCTAATATTTTGATTAAAACTCCCCTTCCAGCAGGACGCCTGTATTTAAAAACGAGAATTTTATTTCATTCAGATTTGAACATTGTTGTCTAGTGTATACATTGCAATATTTAACAAAAAGTAAAAAAAATGCATCACGAGATGCGCTAAAATGATACAAACCGATCTTTTCGTCAGAAATGTTATTTAAATGTATGTAATTTTTGGTCAGTTATTTTAGAAAGGCGTCGGAAAAATCACTCTCTACAAAACAACCAAGAAGTTTTATTTATAAACATATAAATTAAAAGTTTGAAGGGTTTTCTGAACGTACTGTATATAGCAAATGAACAAAGAAGCTACTAGTGGGTACCTTCTTTAAAATACGGTTTGATTCGAATAGTTTATTCGTTTTATAGTTTCACATTTACAAATACTGCTCCCTACCACATGGCTTTTGAATTATATAATTCGGTGTATTCTTTCGGAAGTAATTTTTATCAAAAAAATCGGTAAATTGACTATATCTGGAAATTCCCTCGTTATGCATCTTTCCTTTTATCAAGGGAAGAGGCATGTCCCATTTTCTCGATTTATTAAGCAGCCATTTTCTATACTAAATCTGCATAATTTATGTGTTAAAGATTTCCGAGCAATTTTGCAGCCACGTTTTTATTGGTCACCCTAAATACAGGAAACTAATAACTTTAAACAAATTCGGATTTAGAATATGAAATTACGTTTCCGTAAATCAAGCGACGCTTATTTTTCATTGGTATGGAATAGTAAAATCTCAATCGACATTACCAAACGTAGCTGTGTAATAAAAGTTTCCGAGTGAATTGAATTTAACATTTTTAAATAAAGACCTCACTTCCAAATTACGCTCCTTTATAATTTCTACATAGATTCATTTACTCGAACTTTTTTTGGGAAAGTGAAATAAGCTCTGCAATCAATTACTATAATGATTTGTGCAACCAATAGCTCCACATCTTTGCTATCTTTTATCCATTTCAACACAACATAAATTAAAAAACGCTATTAAACCGGATTAAATTAAAACAACAGTCGATAACTGAACGACAATAAGACACATAACTGAAAAATCATACTGAATACGTTATTGGAAACTAATGGTCTCGCTTCATTTAGCTGTTTTCTTGGCTGGCTGTATTTCTAAGCCAAGAAAAATCGTAAATGCCGCATCTGTTATGTAGGCTGTGATGCTAATCTATTATTACCTAATGGACTGCCACTACCTGAAACCTTGTTTAGTATGATCGAAAGGTGACATTTTTTGATATCAACTAACAATATCTCACCAACATCCACTAAATACCTACTTTTCTAAGTATCTTAATTCTATAAGGATCACATCTTGCAGCTTCTAGTGAGAGGGGTTCAGGGGTAAACCGTAATCTCTGAATTCGGACCATTGCTCTGACAAACAATATCGCCATTTTGAATTTTCTGCGAGCATCAAAGCCACTGGTATGCAGTTTCTAAAAATACAAATCTTATTAGTAAATTAATATTAAATAAATAATACATGCAGTAGCAAAAAGAGAAAATTGTAAAAAATTGGAAATCGTCAAACGGGAGAGAAGAATCTAAACATAACACATTATTGAATATTATCATTTCTGTATAAAATAATTTATTATCACCGAAATACCGTGGTACATTTATACAGGGTGAAAAATCTTAATAGTATGGTTAATATCTCGAGTACTAGTAAAGCTAAACAGTTCAAAATTTTGCAGTTGCATGACTACCAACAAGTGAACTTTTTGGGCGTTTAAGCTTTTCCACCTCTTTCATGGATTATCGTGAGGGGCTGAACTTGAATTATAAATGCAACTCTATATCGAATTTTACCTTATTTTGGAGACCTTTAAAAGACAAGAAAATGTATGTATCAAGGATAAAGATATTTGACATTTTCAACATTCATTACGATTTATAATAATCGAAAAACCGTGAGAAAAAATTGATACCCCCACCACTCGGGGTTGAGTAAAATTACTTATTTGGTTAATTGCACATCATATTTCAAAATTATCGCGGAAACTTTTAGATAGAAAAATATTTAAAATGGCGTCATTCAGTCATTTTTTTCTCTGCTTCTATGCAACCCCTCCGGCACTACTCAGTATTTCCTAAAAATTTCACCTTGGTCGAACCATCCTGGAGTAATCGGTGTACATACATACCAAAAAAAAACCTCCTTTTTTGAAGTCGGTTTACAAAGTTCACCTTGCACAAGAAGCTAATAAAGACGAATCAGATCGCAAATTACAGTTTTGTGAAACAATGTCACATTTAATTGAGACGCAACCAAATTACTTGTATCGGACATGTTTTAGTGACGAAGCAACTTTTTTTTCTGAAAGGCACAGTCAATAGACATAATTGTCGTTACTGGAAAGATGAAAATCTTCACTGGTCTGACGAGGTTCATACACAGCACCCTCAGCAGTATGAGCAAGAATTATGGCAAATAAGATAATTGGTCCATTTTTTTATTAATGACTCTTACCGGACCATTATACTTACAACTGTTGGGAGAAATTGTTATACCTACAATTGTAGCAACTATTAACGACGATATTGACTATGATCCAGTTTACACAACAGAATAGAGCGGCACCGAACTTCTATTTCTGTTTTAGCACGGTTACCGGACCTTACTCCACCTGATGTCTTTCTTACTTAAAAGAGCGAGTGTTTCTTACAAAACCCAATAATTTACAAAACTACAATACAAAGTATTGATGTTTGCCTTAGTGTGACGCCTGAAATACTCCAAAATATTAGAAGACTTAGAAGTAGACTTTATTATTGCCAAGAAGTTAACGGTGGACATTTTCAATTCTTATTTCAATACCTTTCAAAAACGGATTGAGATGCGAAGAAAATTTTGTGATTGGGGGTATGCCAGGTATCCAAAATAAGGTAAAATTCGATATAGGGTTGCATTTAAAATTTGAACCCCCTGAAGGAGTGAAAAAAAATTAAACAGGTAAAAAAGCTGATTTGGTGGTATTCCTACAACTCCCAAAGGTTAATCTTTACATTATACCATGACAATTTTTGGACATGTACATGTACAGAGACCTAAACACACCACAAGTACTGAGCATTTCATCAGACTTTAAAAAACGAATGTAATTTTTAATGCAATAAAAACTGCAAAACATATGTGAAACTATTTTATCAAATATTGCACACTAGGTACAATTTTCTATAAAATATAATATTGTTTTAGCAACGTTCTAAGAACCGAAACGTCACAACTAGTTTTTACTAATTTAATATAAATAAATAAACTTTTGAACAACACCTCGGAAACTTTCCCTTCAAATATTTGGGAAAATTCCAAAAAACTTTCCCATGAAAACTTCCGGAATTTTCCCCTTTAAATTTAAATATTTTAGATTTTATTAAAATTAATTTTTAATTTACCAAACTATGGTTTTCACTTTCAACAAATTAAATTAAAAACACACACAAAATACGTTTGTGGAAAACATTTCTAGAGCCGATTTATTTCTTCCCAGAAATTTTCCGAAATTGAAGAGTTTCCAAAGAAGTAAGGTTTTCGCTGCAGGAATTTAGAATCGATTAGGTTAAAGTAGGTTTGGAGAATTTATAGTTTCCAAAGAAGTAAGGTTTTCGCTGCTCATCACTAAAATAAGTACAGTTTGCTCCTGAGGATGCGGCGTTTCCTATAATATAATTTAGAATAGGTTATGAAACAATTGTTAAAATGCTTTTATATGTAACAAAAAAAGTGAAATCTGTAAATGTTTCATTCAAGATATGATTTTTTTCATAAGAGCATTAATGCTGTAACGTGAAATAACCCCTCCAAAAAATAAAAAAGAAACAATGTCAGAGAAAATAAAAATCAAGTGCTATTAAAATAAACTTTGTTCTACCAACTTCTCCAAAGTGACAGTAAAAATGACTGATCCTCCAAACTCTTCCGCCAAAATTACCTCTCCCTCAAATTGATTCCACAAAATTGTCAAGATCTCAAATTATAAATTTAATACTGTAAAGAAGAAAAGTTGTAAATTGTATCTTTTTTTCTGCTTGGTTGGTAGTTAAAATAAAAATTCAGAAATTAAAATATTATTGTATTTGCACTTGGTCGTAGAAAATATGTTCCTAACTCTCCGAAACGTGTTTTTTTCGCATTAGACGGCAAGAATAAACTCCACTACTCGTTGTCCAGTCCGTTGCAGTCGCTTGGAAAAAGATCAATTTCCGCACTTGGAAAAATAACCATGTATTATACTAGAATAGTTAGACACATCAATGTATACTGAGATTAATGCCTGTACGACTCAATGACAAAAACAGCAAAAATCGCATTTATTCTCAAAGATATTTTATGAATATTATTCAATGCAACAACAACAAAAATTTTCCTTATGTTAAAGCGTTAAATTTATTTATATTTAAAAAACATTAGCAGGACTGCTAGGCTAAATATAGAGAAGAAAATAGTTATCATATTGAATTAACTAAAGAAATTAAATTACACAATTTAACATTTTACATAATTTAAGATTTTCGGATCTAGACATATTTCGCGGTACTCTTGCAACCTTTAAAAAATCAGTCAAATTCAGAAACGCATAATCATCAATTTTAGTTCTTTTTATTCCTTTTTTGTGATTAGTTAATATTATTGCTCTGTAAATAACCCTAATCGCAAGCTTCTTGCTTTTTTTCCAGTATTTAGGTTTTACATCAGGATCTATTAAATATTCTATGATTGTTCTATCTTGTTATGTCTCCTATTTGTTGTATCTATATATATTCTTTCTTTTATATATTTTTTTCTAATAATTGTTTATTACTTTGTATTGTCCACTATTGTATTATAGTATGTAGTTTTTTTATCTATTGTACTATTTGGATATTTATCTGTAATGTACTTGACTTAATAAATAAATAAATAAATAAATTTCGACTATATGTTGGTTAAGTTAATATTGAATTGTATATAATGTATTTTACAACATAAATATCTTTTGAAAACCTCATTTAACCTAAAATCAACTTTACAATTTTCAGCTTCAAAAAACAATAGAGTGTACTACTTTCGTAGTACCCAACGCCAATTCAATACAAATAAAATAAGGCACATAATAAAAATAAAAAAGGTTAATTGAGAATTCTGTTATGCCACACAAATCACAGAAACTAGAGATTAAGAAAAACTATGGTTAAACATATTAAAAACAATTGTATACAAATATTTAGATTACCAATGCCATCTCTGAAATGATAGTCATCCTACGGGAATTTCTTCTGAATGTCTTTTTTAACGTGGAGATGTCTTGATCCCACAGTTGCTGTGTTGAGGTTAATAACAAAAATCACAATAAAAGCACACGTAAATGTCATTTACAAGAAGCGCTACATTTTATTAAAATTAAATTGTGTAATATTGTTTAGAAGAAAAGTGTAGTTTACTTTATTAAATTATATACTTATAGTAACTATACCAGGAGTTTATGGGACCAACCTGATGACAAATAAATTCCTTAAATTCCTTTTATTGATTAATGTCACTCAATTTTTAAGTAAAATGTATATAACATCTCTGCGGATAGAGGTGATGAGGATAAAACGATAAAAATGTATAATTTTTCGGAAAAAAATCACTATTAATAAAAGCCCCTGTCCTACCACCTAAAAATATAAAAATAATAAACATTATCAAGAATAACCTAATCTTATTTTTTAATTTAAGACAAAATGATACATAAAAAATAATACAAATTCAACAAATGGTTTAAGTACAAAATATCAGTTAAATATAGTAGACTAAATGTTGAGAACTTATTTTCTTAATAAAAGCAATAATGCACATGGTCAATAAGCCGAAATTTTTGGAGTTTTTCCGAAAAGGACTTTTTTGCACGCCTTAGATTTTGTTAGAGTATTTCCCGATTAAATATTGCAAACATAACTTGAAACTAAATTTTATTTTAACTAATGTATTTACGATAAAACGAATTCAATTAACTTCCGCTGTTTCCATCGGGAGCGCGTGGGTGTTATGGTAACGCTTGGAATTACAGGCATCGTTCAAAATGGTAATTCCAAAGCTACATTTACATTTCTAATGTTAGCCGTGCTAGATTTACTTATTTGTCGTTTTAATTCGCTATTTCCATACTCCCAAATAATAATATTAATGAATCGAACTATAAATGGGTAATGTGAGAAATTCTATATGTGTCATATGTAACCAATTCAAAGTTAAGCTTTTCATGTGTGCATTTTTCGCGAAAAAACACTTCCAGCTAGGGTTTTGTTTTTTTTCGCTACTTATAAATGAACTGCAACCATAGAAATTTTCCATTCTAAAATGGAGTGTTATATATAATTTAACAGTTCAACGAAAAGTTTCCCGAGGCATTCAGAGCTTTACAAACAAAATAGTAATATGATGAAAATGATGCTGCTACCATTTTAATCTTACATCCAATGGTTGAAAATCAAAAAGGAAGCTAGATTTGCCGGTAGGTAGTTAAGAAAACTCATATCGATACAATTTTAAAAGAAAATCAAATATTTCCATTGAAGCCACATTTTTTCCAACCTTTCGAAGATGCTCCATGGTAGGCTTAACGGAAATTTTACCCAATAATTTTATTGTTATAGCTTTAAGGAAGATGCCTCCGGCGCCTAACTTGGTACCGATCCCCATAGTGCCATGCGCTGCCGCGTTTCATCGACTAACCTTGGGCACCGAACATTAACAAGACAAGGAGCACAATCCGTCGGAACTTTTATGTTGTGCTTACAATAACGCGCCGACGAATCCGAGAAATTCATGCAGCTTGCAGGTGCTTATGAGGTTGATGCAAACCGCTAGCAATTAAAACGAATAAACGTTCACTTACTGGAGTGATTTAAAAACGAGTTTAAAAACATCTAGCCATAATTGTTATTGTGACCAATTTTGCTTTGTATGTAATAAAAGAAAAAAAGGGGAAAACGTCAAGTTGTTTATTTGATAGTTCTTAACATAATTATAAAAAGTACTGTTTGTAGAAATTAAGGAAAAAAGAAAATCAATTGTTGAAAATTTTATTTCAAGGTGGCGCAACAAAATGGCGGCTTAATAAAGTATTTAAAAATTCAGCCTAAAAAACTTATTGTGGGATAGAGATAAACTAGTAAACCTGTGGTGCTAATTCAAGATAGGGAAACAAAATGGAATGGCGGCCAAATAAAATATTTGTAATCGTGAAAAAATCACCCTCTCAGGTTTTAAATATTTTCAGGTTTTAGAGTACCTAGATGACAAAAAATGTTTGTCCGTCAGTCTGTCAGTTCGCGACATAGCTTAAAACATACTCATCAGATTGCCTTCCATTTTAGGCAAAAATTAAGGGTCATATGACCTAGTAATATTTTGGTAAAAATTCAATATGCCGAATCAAGGTGGCGGACTAGTGAAATGTTAAAAAAACTATTACTAAAAACTAATTATCCAATTTCCTCAAATTTTGCACAAAAAATCAAGTGTTAGGAATGAACTGGTAACATTTTGGTATGAATATAAGATAGAAAAACAAAATGGTGGCCTATTAAAATATTTAAAAAATCGGCCGGAAAAAACTACTTATTAGATTAATTTCATAGTTTGTGCAGGCATTAAGTGTGATATAGAGATTAATTGGTAAAGTTATGGCACGAATTCAAGATGGTGGAACAAAATGGCGGCCAATAATTTTTTTTTAAATCAATTCCAGGTAAAGAAAATGTACCGATTTTTTTAATAGATAATAGATTAATGTAAACACTACAGCATTTCTGTCCATACTTGAAAGATTTATATAGTCGTATGCAAACTATTTTAAAGAACTGTTTTTTGTCAATATTGGTACATCGATATTTTTATATTCTTCGATCATATCACTTACATTAAGCAAAATTGTATTAATATCTTGAATACAAAATGCACCTTCAACCTCATTAAAACATTTTTGAGTAAATAATTTCTTTAATGCCATACAAATTTGTATTGGGGTTGGGTTTCTGGAGTTTTTGCAACAATTTCTTATCTGTTAAAATAAATGAGTAATTTTTGCATTTTAAAGATTCCCATAAAGATAGAACAGAAAAGATTCTTATAAAGATAGAACAGAGTTAATTGTAATTTTCCAGCCATTTACCAAACACAAAACACACAAGTAAATTGGTAAATGCTTATTTTATTTAATTGGTATATATTAATGTTCGGTGGTATATTTCAATACTTTACTCTACGACGACGCGACAGCCCTCGCCCGGCATCGACTTCGAGAGATCGAAAAAGCACATCCGATATTCGAGTGAGATCGGCATAACAAGGGGAGGAGCTTCCAGTCTTGTCTTATTCGTCAAATTTTAATTTCCTACTTAAAATAACAATTACGATATTACTGAATTGATCTTTGAGTAAATAACACTATAAATAAAAAAAATATATTTCGTATTTCAGTTGTGTATCGAATCTATTTATTATACACATTTCTGAATGGAATCGAAAAGAAAGTGAAAAACTGTGAGTTTAATTGTGAACTTTTAAGATGGATAGCTCGAAAACGAAACTAAGCCAAAAAAAGACAACAATTTCGTGAAAATGGGCGATGGTAAGCGAAAATGAATATTTACCGAATACCGTAGTATTTTTTCACACGAAAAGATGTTCCAATCCACACATGATGGTCATGTCGAAGTTTATAAGCCAAAAAATTCCCGATATAACGAAAATTATATATCTAAAGCTGATCGATCAGGAAGATTTTCAGTCAATGTATGGATCTGTATATGTTCGTGTGGGTTAGGTATGTGAAGAGATAATGATGGTCAGCGAAAACTTTCCATCTTTGGAAACTTTCCCACTTTGAAAACTTTCCGGAAAGAAATAAACCGATACGGGAAACTTTCCTTTTACAACTGTCAAGGAATAATCCCGGGAATATCTCCCAAAATTCCCACAGAGGTTGTACATTTTTGTATGTGGCGCTCGTTTAGTAACATATAACAGTGTTTTTTAGAAATCGATATCTATCAATAAACAAGTTATGGTTAGTTTTGTTTTCTTACACTATGCTTCAACATTATCTGTTTATTTTGTGGTTTCAAACAATAATGTTTAAGTATTTCCATGGCCTGCGGAGAGACCGGATTTCAATATAATGGCAAATTTATGGGGAGTAATTAATGTTAACATAAAATTTCGACCAAAAAATGCTACCAACCTTTAATTAATTTTTAATTTCTTTAATTTAGATACAAATAGTTTTTATTGTTCTCAAATTTTTGCACAAATATTATACCTGAATTTTCTCTAAACCAATTTTTTATTACGCACTTTAGATAGATAGATTGATACATCAAGTATAATTACCTAATTTGTTCTACTTTTTTTATATAAATGTGTAATAAACTCTTTTGTCAAGTGATGCCTGCCGCTGCGATATCGAAGAGCAAAGTACTTTCAAAAGGATGAGTACCCGGCACATTACGCTCGACGATTATCCAATAGGCTTAATAATAAGTTTGAAAATAAATGTTTTGACCGAAACGTCCAGTTTTGTGACCTCTAAAAATTCCCAATGCCACACTTTTTAATGCATATATGTAAGAGCGATTAAAGCAACATACATATCTAGTAACCATCGAAAATAATATTGAAATTTTGAAACCTGGAATATGGAAGGCCCTAGAGTAAATATTAATAGAAGAAATAAAAAGTACTTTTGATTACATCACAAGGGAAAATTCGTGGAGTGTGGTGGCGCTGTGTTTAAATACAAACTAAGTTTTTTCTGTTGAAATTATTGTATGCTAAACAAATAATGAATTTATTGATTAATTCAAAGAAATAAGTAAAAAGTAGGTATGAAAGGTAAAAATGTAAAATTATGAGATTTACAGCATTTTTTTTTTAATTATTTTTATTGAATTAATATTTCGGATTTAACCTATTTGTTGATTTTCTTTCATGTATAATTTTACCTTAAATGAACAATAAGCTTTGTTAGCTCTGGACAATATTTCATATGTTTGTAATATTCGCCAAATTTACGACAAAATCTTAAATTTGCAACGTGAATCATTTTAAACAAGCAGAAGCTATTGTTATGAGGGATTTTTTTTTCAAAAATTATATTTTTTGTCGTTTTGTCCTCTGAGACCCCCATCAGCACCCATGCGATATAGGACTAATGCACAATAAAAATTCCTAAGAAAATTAAAATGCTAATATATAAGACATTAAAAATTTAGGATCGTAAATTTGATGTTATGTAACTTGCGATATGTTAACTGTATACATTTGCAAAAATCTATCTCCGTAAAAACGTTCAATTATTACTTACTGCAATATTCTGACCAGAGTTCAGGAAAACATTTTTTACCTTCTAAATTTAAACAGATAAATTGTCAATTAATACATAAACTACAAGTGAACAATTAAAAAACATAAATAATACCCAAAAGAGGAATGTAAAGTTTTGATTTTTTAACTACAGTTATGCATAGTTTCATTTTGGATCCGCTAAAATAATTGATATGTATATATATATATATATATATATATATATGTATATTGATGCTAATTCATAAAAAAAATACTAAAATTAAATATTACATTATTTAGAAAAATAATTTACTATATTCTTCAAATAATTCGAAATAATTCAAAACAAATCTATAAATTTCCACATGGACTTGCTAAATGTAGACTCAAATTATTATAGTTATATAACATAATAAGAAATTTACTCACCACAGATTGGAAGAATTCATGTCTTAATGCCTCATCAATACTAATTCTTTCTTTAGGATCAACAACCAGTAATTTTCTAATTAAATCTTTGGGTGATTCTGAAAAATGATGACAAAATGTTCATATATAAGCTGATTCTTCATTGTGTTTTAAATTACAGAATTTTCACCACTAAAATTCTTCTGTGAACTATATATAATAGTAAATAAATAAGGAATAATAAATTGGGCTCTTGTAGAGATTAGGTATTTTTAATTCACTTTTTTTAGATTCACTGTATAACTTACGTTAAAATAAACACTTTTCAGCAAAAAAAATTGTGGATGAACCATTTTTTTGAGAAAAAAGAATAAGAAATAGTTTTAAATTTGTAAGGCACTATAAGGTTATAAACGTCTACTGTTACTTTAATTATGTTAAAATTGCATTCAGAATAGATAATTAGAGTATATTATTATATAATATACTGTTTCTTAATTAAAGTTCAACTAAAAAATTTCTACACAGAAAATTAACTGACATTTGACATTTCATGATTAATCGACTATTTCCTCGTATTCAAGTATTTCAATTCAAGTAATGTTGCCAAATTTAATTTCGTTTTGTCAGAGAACAATTCATTACTGTTTATTAGCGTTGTTAATAATATTTTGTTGCATAGTTGAAACGCTGTCATGAGGAGCACAAGGTGAATGAAACATGAAAACCATAACATAAAAACCTGTACAGTACAGAAGCTGCTAGTGAAGATGGCTTCTAAGGTTGGCATGGCAATGTAGTTGTTTAAAAGATTTACATCATAAATCAAGAAATGAAAGGCAATTTGGTAATCCTGTAACTGTCCTTTTATTTCACATACCATATTAAATAAATTTTGCACTGCAATGTTTTCAAAATTGTAGGGAATTTGGTCAGTTTTTATTCAAAAGTGCTTCATCCGCAAATTTAATTTTTTTAATCTGTACTATGAGACATAGGCGTTTGTTTAAAATTTGAATACTTACTCTCAACAAGACCCATAAATTGGTTTTAAAAAATTGTTTTATATATTTTTTTTTATGTAAGCAAAATGGGATTAAATTATTTTTATTGTGTGTTTTTCAACAAATTTCAGTTTTCAAGTATTTAAAAATAAAGTTTCCAAATAACTTCACTAGAGGCACAATAATACCACAAACTAAATTATGAAAGACAAAGTTTATTAATCTGCCAATTTTATTCCTACACACTATCGTTTCAGCTAGATCCTAGATATGTTAGAAATTAACATGAACATTGTTAAGTTTATTTATTTAAATTTATTAAAATAAACATCATACAAATAATGCAAAGCTTCTTTGTGTTTAATGAAAACTGAAAAATTCTTCTGCTTTTTATCGCAGATTAAACTAATAGAACTATTCTTTTTTGGTATGACAATAACAAGATGGTTATTACGTAAATAAAGAACCGTGTCCATAAATTATTAATTTTAATAAGAACTCATATCCCCTGATGCAAGGTATAAATAACAAAGTCATCTTAATATAAAAGCAATTAGTAAAATAAAACTCAATACTTAAATAACAATCTATGAATATATGCCAGATGCCTACCTGAAATATCTGTCCATTCAGGTGAACTAAATGAGTATTTTCCTTCCATTATGTTGCGCAACATTATCATTTGCTTTCTATGCCAAAAAGGTGGACAACCAACCAACCTAATAGAATAATAACTGTGTTTACACCTGAGGGAACTTACAAATTCCTAATCTATCAAATCTAAAAGTCTGTGATGATCAACAATCCTCAATGAACTATTGTAAATCAGGTTATAGAAAGATAGACGAGCAGGTCAAGCAAGTATAAGTCATATATCCAATATGACCACATAATATTAAAATATTTTACAGTTTGATTTTCTAAAAGAGTAACAGTTTTCACCTCACCAGTATCAAAATTGACTCAAAAACCAGTTCATTGTAATAAAAAATAATTTCTAAAACCACTGCCAGAATTTCATGGACATGAATGCTTTTTATACTGCGAAAGTTTTAACTGTAACCTTTAAAATATTGAAATACTTACAAGGTATACATGATGACACCACATGCCCATCTAAAAGAGACAAAATAACAAAGTTACTTATGGCATCTGTTTTTAAAGTGAATATGTTTGTACCTACATATCTACTTCGAAGGAATACCCGGGCGCATTTTCAAACATGTTTGTCTTCAGAGTTTCGGGAGCTAAATATCCAGGAGTCCCACATAAATCTAAAAAATTAACGCAATTATTTTATATTAATTACTTGTTTACAGGATTAATTTATTGGGGAAGACTTCACTGAACTCAGAAAGTATATTATTCAGTCAAGAATAAAAACCATGAAGTGAGAAACGGTTAATATTTCGCGTTATAAATGAATATATTAATTAATTCTATGTTCTATGTAATGTATATTTGGAAAATGTATAATTCTGCTTTTTCCAAAGTATGTCTCAAATTTTGACTATATATTGAAATATTCTATAAAAAAGCACTTACAGCTATAAAAAAGTCCTATAGTGTATCAGCTGATATTAAAATGAAATACCCAATTTGCTGAGTCTACTTACCATGCAACAAATCTCCATGTTCCAGCTTCCTTGCGAACCCAAAATCTGTTATCTTAACATTCAAATTATCATCCAAAAGAATGTTTTCTGGCTTTAGATCCCTAGAAAATGAAGAAGTATACGTACTATGGCAGGATTTCTTGGACAGTATCTATCTATCAGTAACACTAAATTCAATTTTATGTTTTGTTAAATAAATCACTAAAATAGAAATAATAATAATGATAATAATAATAAGCTTTATTTTCAGTAACAAATTTAAAAACAATCTAAATAAAATAATTTCTTTAGGTGAACTCAATAAAGTATTTGTGGAGTAAATCTGTAAAATTGAACAAATTATTTGTAAGGTAGAAATGAATATTACATTTATTTTTCAAACAATGAACAAGAATCACCTAAAACACAACACCAATAAATATATTTAAAAGCATTAATTTTTTGTGAACTTAAAGTCTTGAATATCATAAACAGTGTAATACATCTTCTCCCACAACTCAGTGACAGACTAAGTACTCCTCTTCCTTTTATATTTTGTAATTGAACATTTGAAGAACCAGACATCAGATTAAAGAAAAAAATTAATTTATTGCCAACATATGAAGATATAAAATAATTGTATTTCTAAATGGTGACCTTTCTTAAGTGACATCCTAAACAAAGAAAAGAAAAAGCATAAAAAACTCAAGTATGTTATCTCAGATCCAATAGTCTCGAGTAAATGTCGAAGCTAAATCATAAAACTGTCATCAAATAAAATAATACACAATAAAAGATGTTCATATTATACAAAATAAACAATATGTAAAACAGCATTTATAGTAATAAAGTTTTTGTTCAAAATACATTTATATATCAATATTCTACAAGAAATCACTTTTCCTTTGCAAGTATTAACAAAAAAAATCGAATAAAGTTTTTAAAATAGACAAAGATAGCGAATTCAGAGAACTGAATTCTACATTTAGTAATTCTTTTGTTCCATTGCATCACTGTTTAATTGTACTACGTTTTTTATAATCTTATCTATCTATTTTTTAGGATTCAATATTCTGCAAATATATCAATTTAGTAAATTTCATATTTTTAATAATAGTCCCTTAGTATTTGTTATACAAACATTTTATACTTATATTCTACCTACAAAAATTAATTTGAAATTGGAATAAAAAAACACTTATATAAAATGCTCTGCAATATTAAATTTAAAAATATGCTTTCTCAACATAGCTATGTCATTAGCATTACTAGATGGGAATCAGCTCAATACAGTGTGAGACTAATTTTTATCATTTTTCCAGTTGGCGAGCCCCAACTGTAAATACTTTTCTAATAGCTTTAAGGCCACGAAATTTGGGTATATGGGTAATATTAATACTTTCCCATCTGATAGGTGTAATCTATGGCTATGTTACTTACTACATAAATTTTATTATAAAACTAAACTACATCAGAATAGATTTTGTGTATCAATGTGGAGTGTGATACAATATTTAGTAAAGTATCATAAATGATCTTAAAAAAAATGAAAACTGAAGCAAGTCACTTTAACCCAAAAACAAAACAAATCTCATACCTATGAACTACACCTCTAGAATGTATATGTTGAACTCCCTCAAATACTTGTCTCATGATATATCTGGTCTTCTTTTCACTAAGAGTTACCACCGACGTTAAGTAATCAAATAATTCTCCATGTTTGCATAACTCAAATACTAAGAAAATAAAAGTTGAAGATTCAAAAACATCTTGAAGTTCAACTAAAAATAAAAAAATATTTACAGCATGTTATTTAGAAATAGTTTTAAAATTCTCCAAAATCAAAATAAAGGGAACAAATTAACATTATTTAGGCTTGAATGTTTCCCAATTGTAGTAAATTTGGTTGTATATCAATTGATGTATCAACCTTCTGATAAAGCCTATGTTTTAGAAAAATGTTGTTAAGTTCAAACTAAAAACAAAAGTAATTGGTGGTAAAAATTGTTTTCTTAAAAATTCATTTCTTAACACATTGGTTATAAACAACATCCCTAAAAAATATGTTGAGGAGGGATTTTTTCATCATTTTCTGACTCACCAAATGTTTGTCTAAATATTGACAATTAAGTGACTAATGAGACTTCAAGAACTGCTTGTTTTTTAATGTGTGCTTCATAAATAAGATTTAGAAAGACAGCAGAGATTGTGTGGGAGAAATTGAGTTCTTAAGTTTCATACCAAGAAAAGCATAATTTTTTTTCTTTATATAATCTTTGCAATTTTAGCGAATCTAAAAAAGGGAACTGTTATTCACTGGTTACTTTGTATCATTGAAAACTTTTCACTATTCTATAAAAACTCCATAAAGATATCTTAATAATTAGGCACAAATCTGATAATCAGCAAACATTTTGTATTTAGAAAACTTTAAGAAATCTGCAAAGTAACTAAGAGATCTCAAGACAATATTTTGCCAATGGAATTTGCTATAAAAGAAAAAAATAAGAAACTCCAACATTAAATAGGAGTCATAACATAATTAGTATTTTTCATACAAAGGTTTCACATGATTATTCATGATGTCACTTACTAATAAAAGGATGACCAGCAACAATCCTTAAAATATTGATTTCCTGTCTGGTAGCTTCAACAGAAGAATCATCATTGCTCAAGTCTATGATTTTTGCAGCATATTCTTTCCCAGTCTCCTTTTCAATGCATCTTCTAACAGTTGAAGAAATTCCTCTAGAGAAAAATTAATAAACAATCTTTTCTTGATAATCTGGATAAGCGGATATTTAGAGTTAACATTAAAAGACAATTTCGTTTCAAGATCTTATTCATTAAAGATGTTTTTAAGGTCAAACGCCCTATTTTGTATTTGGTCGAAGATGCGATTTCTGTCGGTGATGCACGGCAATTTGTCACACTGCAAAAATCATGTAGTTTATACAAAGCAAAATCGGTTTTAAAATCACTCCTATATCCTCTTTAACTAATTTGTAATAATCAGTAACCAATTGTCTAGTTTACATATAAACAATAAAATAATAAACAGAGTAACAGATAAAAAAACTAATATAATACAAGAAATTAATTATTTAAAATGTTAGTTTCTCAGAAAAAAATGTTGCTTGTTTTTTTATAATTTAAAGGACGCCTATTTAACTAGCATTTCTTTACTAAATTTTAAGAGCAATTATCAGATATAATGTCCATTCCGTGGTCCTTTCATTATTTTATTCAACTTCTAAATCAAAAAAAATTTAAATGACTAAAAAAAAGCACTATAAAGTAAAAAATTATATTTTATTCCACATTGAAAATTTGACTTTATGAAGTTGGTGTCAAACTAATTCTTAGTTTCTTAATCACAACTAGAAATTTATATTTTAAGTGTATATAAATATCTAAATTTAGACATTTATATATTTATAAACATTTACTTCATCCTTTTTAGTTCTATTTATACAAAGTTTTTAAGTTTTAAAGCCTAAATTTAGGTTACAATTTTGAATGTCGCTAATAAATAATTAGCCACTGGGTCCATTGCAAATGAAATTTTGCCAGAATCACCATATAATTATTATATAAATTATCAACATTTAACTAGATGAGTAAAATTCAACTTTGTGCCATTAAAAAACCCCGAAAACCATATAAACACAATATCGAACACAATATTAACATGTATACTTTTTTTCTGATGAGATGGTGAACTCAATTTATATTGCCTCCAGAGTTCGCTGTAACAAATAAAGGTGGTGTTATTCCACCATTTCTGAATATTCCTTGAAAATTTCATACAAATTGGTCAAACCATCACAGAGTAATCGATAAAAATATACATAGGTTCAAATTGATAACCTCCTCCTTTTTTGAAGTTGGTTAATGAATATACTGAGGATAAAATATTAAATTTATTACATAGGTACTACGATGAGTTCAAGGCTTTAAGTCAAAACTGGATTTAAACTAATTCAGGCTTTCTACCCCAAAATACTTTAAACCTTGTAAACAAAGATTAGCAAGGTTTAGAGAAAATAAAGTTTTAAACCACATAAATCAATAAAACATGGGATTTAAACACTTGGGTGTCATCAAAATCCAAGTCACTTATTATTGGAGTTCCACCTAGTTATTAGTGAATTGCAACATGCAACATCTTACTCGCAGATAAGACCCACTATCTCAATGAAAGACAGAGACCTGGAAAAATTGCAGCAGAGTTTGTGAAATGCAGTCTAGAGATAAAGAATGGTTTTCCAAGAAGTATAATTTTAAATGAGGCAAAGATGAGCCATCTTCATTTTTCCCCTCATTGAGCTGAAGTGCCATGAAGTTCTTGGAAGTGAGTGATGCTTGATTTTGAGTCTAAATAGGATGTCTAGACAAACAGTCTAATAAAAAGACACAATAACAGCATATGTACTTTATGCTGATAATAATGGAGTACTACAGACTGAATATTTGAAAATGTTTTATTTTTTGCTGTGTTGGCATGAGGAAATGGTGATGAATTTTACAATTTTTGACTTTTAAAACCTGGGTAGATATTTTTTATACTTTAATGTATTTAAATTTGCAATACTTAGAAATTTGACCTGTAAACAGTAACCATGTGTAATAGCATAAATAATGTTTTATGTTTTATTATGGAATGGGTAAAAAAGAATGTCAATTTCAAATGGCTATATTTTCATTGTAAATAATCCAATCAAGATGATCTTCTTTTTGACGAGTAGGTAATTTCTTTTTAGCAGGTATATGTTTGATGCATCCGGCTTTGTTGTATAGGGAGGGCAAAAAAATACAAGACCATCTAAATTTTACTACATTTACGGTATACACCAGGGGATGAAATTTTAATTTTATGGATATATCTTAAGTGCAGTTTCCATGGAGGTACTTCAAAAATCCCGCCACTGGTTGATGGTAAGAAAAAGATGACATTTTTCGAAAATTAATTTGTAATAAACACGCCTTTTCTTGGAATTTTTGCCATCTTCTCTTAGAAATTTTGCTTTAATACTTGCTTTATTGTGTAGTTTGCCCAATTTTACAAACTTAATACCGCCATTCCAAATGATGACTTTTAAAGATTGTTATTAGAGTTTTGGTGTATTTAATTTAAATTTTCTTAAGCTTAATGCCTTTTATGTTGACAATAATACAGGCTGTTTCTTTAAAATACAGGGTGTCCCACAGTATTTTGATGAATTTTACCAATTCCTTGCTTTTAGCTAGTTTCCCATATAGCCGATTTCGCTTTGTTGACTAATTGGTCCTTCGTGTGAGTTGAAAAATTCAGCTGTCAGTTTAAAACTTGTAATTAATTGCTTCCTGTAACTCTGTACCCCCAGGAAATGATGTTCCTTAAGCGTGTTTACTCTAGGACAGTCTTGTCCTGTCTTCTTTTATTTGAGCTAGTTTCCCTGTACCTTTTAAGAACCTTTGAAATAACTCCCAAAGTTTTGCCCAAAATTCGAACACTATGAGATTGATAACAGGTAGTTTCCCTGAAGCTGTTTAGAATTTTATCGCGTTTGTTTGCCTCCCTGTATATTAAGTCACCTGTACCTACTTATTGTCACAATTGAGCATGCAACCTGCAAGTTTGATGTTTGTCAGTTTTAACATAGTGGAATAGAAACGTTCTTTTCAGTGACAGGTCCTGTTTTTGCCTCTACAACAACACAGAAGAATGAAAGTTTACAGATACCCAGGGGAGCAGTATACTCAGTGTAATTTTAAGGAAACTGTAAGCTACGGAGGTGGGTCTGTAATGGTTTGGGGTGGGATTTCGTTAGTGGCAAAAACGGACTTGGTATTTGTAGAACATTTGACAGATGGCCATTGAAAATGGATTAATTTTGATTATGCATGACAATACACATCCACACAGGTCTGGGAAGCAGTGAATCCCCCAAAATCTACAGGAGCTCCGGTTGGGACTCAACCGAATTTGGCAAAACAGAGACCAACATCTTATCTGCAAATTAATTTTAAGTATGCCCAATAAATGTCAAACCACTATTAATGCTAGGGGTAAAAATACCAAGTACTAAAAATTTTAATTATGTATTGTATTTATCTAACAAAGTCTTCTTTGTTACATAAAGCTGTGAATTTTTTTGTCTTTTTTTTCTTACAGAAAAATAAATTAAATATAAAAATAGGGTACTTAGGTACCTACTCATTTGAAATAGGAAAGTTGGACAAATTGGAAAAAGTCATCCGTATTTCTCAAAGAGTCCTGTTTATAATTTTATTAAATAAAACACAAAGTTTTGATCTCAGTGAAATATAATAAAAACGCTATTAATGTTGTACATCTAAGATGTAATGTGTGATTTGTTGTCTTGTATTTTATTCTTATTTTGTACTTGGATTTGTTGATTTGACTGTGTTAAGGTCCGATGATGCTCGCAAGGGGGAAACACGTGTCACCTTAGGTCTTCTAAAATATTTGTTTGACTGAGACCAAGACTTTGTGTTTTATTTAATTGAAGTTGGACAAAGCCTAAATTTACCAGTATGCAACATTCTTATAGCAACATTTGCATCACGTATTCCTTTGTAGGACAAAGAAAGCATAGATCTACTAACTCCAGCCAAATAAAAGACCATTGTTTAAAAGTATGCATGTCTAAGATAAACAATTGAACCTCTTTTGTTTTCTTAAAAACAATGGCAAAGTGGTTAGTTACTTATATGCTGAGAAAATGTTGTGCTTTTGTTTCCTGTATTCATGTATTATAATTAGCTTTTACTAAAAAACACAAAGGTTGAGTGTATAATAGTAAAATTAAAATCATAGCAAAATTTGTTTACAACAATGACAACAATAAAGCACAAGATAAGAAAAGGTTTTCTGCTTTCTAACCATAGTTTTAAAAGGCAAATTGAAATTCCGTACTTAGTAAATAACTGACAAGTCCCGCGACACGTTCACATAGATATTTTGCCTTAAAACCAGTAATGTTCAGGATTTTTTTTACTCATATACAAAAAATAAACAAAACACAGAACCCACCTTCCAAGTATTTCCTTGGGCTCATATTTAGCGTAAAATTCTTTGGCAGCGTCTTTATCAGGTAGTTTATCATACTCTTCCTCCTTGGCCATACTTTCCCTTAATTTTACCGTCATAAATTCACGTGCCAGACTTTTTAACTGCAACCTGCAACTAAAAATAACTCCCAAAGCTCTCAATAACTTTTAGAGGTTAACCGTTACAGATTCTAAATTGTATTGCTTTGCTACGTCTCATCAATCGCTTTCAGCTTGCGAAATTTGTTATAATTTATAATAGTCAATTAAATCTGTCAATTGATTTTAAAAACATCTAATGACTTTTTTTCCTGATGGACGGACAAAGCCCATTCTATATGTCTAATTAGTCTATTAAAAAACCTTTGTTTTTGAGCTTTTGCTATCACCGTAAAGTACAAGCGACTTATTATAGCTAATGCCATCTGCGACATCCCTATGTACTTTTACAACCCGATATTTTTGATTTTCTAAAATATAGCTTTTTAAAATCAGTATCATAAATTTTCGGATTTGTATTAATCGAAAAAAATATATTTATTAAGAGCCCTATTCTTTATAGTAGTAAAGAAAGATAGAAGCGTCTTCTTTATTTCTCCGGTGAAATCCATCACTGGGAACTGGGTGGCGTTATTAACGAATGAGCTTAATGGAAGGTCTCTAAAAAACACAACTTATTGTTTTGTAGTGATGTCATTTCATAATGTTTAAAACAATTATTCAGCAAATTCGTGAACATTACAATGGTAGAGAAAAAGATGAAACTTGAAATATTGTCTTCTGAGCCTGAATATATGCAAGAAATAGGTTAAAGGAATATCATAACATTCACACAGTGAACTCTATACTTTTTGAAAGATGTAGTTCATTCAATGACGTCAAAAAGAGTTCATTGCATTCATAACGTGCTAGCCTAGCATGTAATTCCTGCCGTGCCTTGTTCTGCATAGTTTGTATTAGAATACAAAAATCCGCCAAATAGCCACTTTTCAACAGAGTATTCGAGAAAACTCCGCAAAATTTGGAAATCCGAAAAGAACTGAAAAAATACGCCAATTGGTGATGTGCATGTCAAATCCAACCATAAATTGAAAGTTAAATTAGGTATATTATTATTATTAGCAGTATTGCCAGTCTAGTACTTTTGTACTAGAACTGTACCTTTTAGATGAATCTAATACTTTTATACCCTCAAGGAAAAATCTAGTACTTCATTAAAATTCGTCAGGGTATCCTTTGATTTAGTCAGATTTAGTTTTTATGATCTGTAAGTAAAAAACCGCAAGGCTTTTGGGAATTTTCAATTTAGGATTACCGATTTACGGCAATGAAATTAAGGAAGAGTTTTATATTTATTATTGTCATAGTGTCAATACTGTCAAGCAAGAATTGACAAGATTGACATTGATAACTAATGATAAGCCATTACCCCTTAGACTCTCTTTCCTTGTCTAAGCATTACCCTAATGATTATGCCACAGATTAGGGATGGATTGCTATTTGCGAAGCTGCTATTTTGAAGCAGCTATTTGGCCGAAGTAGCTCACCGCTGCTTTTTGTTTCAAGAAGTAGCTGCTTATTTAAAATCGCGTTATTGAATCACGTCTATTTGCCACGTCACTGCTTCGACGGCCGTCGTTGCTTCGCTGCGGTAGAAAAATGTACAGGATTGCTGTCGCCGTTCGCGGGATAGCAATTTAACAGCGGGGATCGAAAACAGTCGGGTGAAGAATGGAAAGTAAAATTGCGTAATGTGTAATAGCAGGGTTTTTGCATTCTATATTATGTAGTATGTGAGTAGCTATGACGATATTTAAATAAGTGGGTGCATCATGCGTATTCGTTTATTGTTTGTAGTATTTAATCTTGAAATTTAAATTGGTTGTGTAGTAAATAATTTATAGTATTGTTTTACTGGAAATTATAATTTTATTAACATAATCCATTAGGGTATTTCAGAAAACTAAATAAAAAACATTATTAAACTCTGAAAACTAATAATTTTCTTGGAAACAGAACTAAAACGTAAACTCCTTAAAAAAACAGAAACAAAATTATTTCTGGTCATCTACTGCAGTGTGGTAGATTTCGACCTTGATTTACCAAGAAACAGCTGCTTCTTTTGCTTTTTGCCACCAAGCCAAACCTGCTGTGCAACTGTGACGGCGAATTGCAAGTTCCGGCAAAAACTGCTATCTAAAATTAGTCGATTTGCCCACCACTAACACAGATTAACACCCGACTTTATACGGTATAGCGCCTACACCATACCGACCTTGTCAAATCAGTTACTGAATTTCTGAGAATATATGTTTTATTTTTTTAAACAAAACTTATCATTAATAAATCCAATTACGGAACGAAACCAAAATACGGATTAGGTTAGGTTAGGGCCTTTTTTACCATAAACCTATATCAGGTTGACCGGTCCCGTTAGCGTTAAGCTTCGAATATTGAACGACATTCGAAGGCGTTAGTTCCGGTTCGTCAATAAAAACCACCATTAAAGCCTCAAATCATGGAAAATCAGGTTTGAAATAGACGGGCACTCTAAAACCGTGATTGAAGGGTGCAGAATGGGATGGAAAAGAAAATCTGGTGGATTTCGCAACCGTCGGGGAGTTTTTGCATTGAAAAATAGTGAAATTATATTTTTTTATGAAAAAAAAAGTTAGTTTCTCCAGTCTTAGCCGACTCTATACCGCATATACTATCGTCTAAAATTGAAAAAAATCTAAAATGTTTGGGTTTATGAGATTAACGAGCACCGATTTTAACTTTTATGTACATTTTTTAAGCAATTTCCTTTAAACAATAAAATCTCGTACTTTTTTCCAAAATCTAATACTTTTTTTGACTCTAATCTAATACTCCAAACATATTTCACCGGAACACTAAGTATATTAGAACCGTTCATTGGTTGTATTGCAAGTTAACAACGTGAATTAAAGAACGCCTTTAAAGTCAAACCGTTGTTACATCGGATGATAATAGAGAATTAAATAAATTTTTTTTAATAATGGTAGAATTTGGCAATCTCTTATGTTTTGCTCTTAAAATACTGAGTTTTAAATTGGAAATACCAAACCCTCAATCGTTAGGTAACAAAAAATTGACTTTCAACCGAAGTAAAGGTATATTCTTGCCAATGCAGCTGCTAGCATTTGACGTCACATGAGAATCTTAATTCGTATTCTGCAAGATTAAATAAATATAGGGGAAATACTGTTTATATTTAGAATTTTTGCACTTTTTGACGTTCGATGGAGTTGAAAATTTTCATACGCATATAGTCCGTATGACAATACAATGTTACACTCTAGTATTTAAAAAATTAAAATGGATGTTCTAAAATAGGGAGTTCTGAACATTGCATATCACGAATTTTTGATTGATTAATTTGAAATTAATTTTTCGCTCACTTCCACCTAACAGATCAATTTCAAGTTTCGCATGTATTCACAGTTACCGTAGCAATACAATTTCACATATAAAAAAAAACAGAAGAGTGGCCATAAAATTACAGATAAGTATGGTTATGTGTAATCCGATATACTAAATGTCAATATCGATGTTTTTTTGATAAAATAGTTTTGAAAGTTGGAATTACGAATAACAACGGAAAAACTTCCTACAAAATAATTAATACGAGTTTATATTTCTTATAGGAACTAAAAAAATAAATTACGTATTGTGTTTTATTGGATCCCACCATTTTATTAATATTAATTAACAAATCTAACCGCTTGTCGAGAGATTGTTATTGACGCCTAACTGAATTACTATTTACAATTGCATACAAAAATGCCCATTACTGATCTTTACCATAAACATGATAAAAGGGAGACGTAATTGTTTTAATTTGAACGCAATTATACATTGTCTAAATTTTTTCTTTATTTGATCTATTGTATCAATTTGATTTGGCTGACTAGAAAGGATATCAGCTATCTCACGCAAAACAAAATATGTACTTGATGATAGCATTAAAATTAATCTTTAAGGTAGTTCTAGTACGGTAATAATAATAGCTGCAATAATTCATTAACTATATATAAATATCATTATTAAATATTTATTCAAATAACCTGTTTTTTAATTCCATACAGTGTCATTGCTTAAAAAGCAACAAAACTACTGCATTTTTCTCAATGGTAATGTTGGCAAATTTACGAAACTGATAAACCAGTAAAGCTAGGAAATCGGTGTGTGCCGTTTTTGGAATATTTTTGGTAATTTGTAGTTTTTGAGCATTATGTTGCGTAAGTGGAACGTGTACAAAAATTTGGGTTATTTAAGCTTTTCTCGAGTATGTCTAAATGTTATTGTTTTTCTGTATTAATTGGCATACGCGGCATCAGTGTGTCCCAGGAAAAGTGAACGAAGAGCTGTAAATGGTCAAAAATTTCGTAGCGAAAATTTGACGCTTTGGAGTTCAGGCTTAATTGATTAGAAAGTGAATCCAGTCATTCTTTCAGTTTTAAAAGTCAAGCAGGCCTTAACAAGCACGATTTGATTATTTTCTATGTTGGTAAAATACATTTTCTGTAAAAGATATCCCAAATATTTATAAGATAAAGGGGTTTAGAATTGAATATTATGCATACATGTCGAAATTTGAAGAGATAGGACGACTTTGGCAATTTCGCTATTTTGTCTCTTCATCTAAATATTTATTTGTTGATTATTGGGATTTATATTTACTCGAGCAAAAAGTACCTTTACCAGCATAATAAACAAATCGTCGTTGTCAAGGCCTACTTGACTTTCTATATACAAAAATATTACAAGTACATTCTGATCTAGTAAACACAAACCGCAGAGTCACATTTAGCTTAGAGGCAAAATTGCAATAATAAAAGTTTTTCTTATAAAATTTTTCGATTGTTTTACAGAATGTACTTTAACCTAGACACAGAAAAAACCGTCCTTGTGCAGGCCTGGTTGACTTTTCAAAAATGAAAGTCTGACAGAAATCATTTTATTTTCTAATCAAGCAGGCCTGAACTGCAAAGCGTGGAGTTTCGGCTAGGACATTTTTAATCATTTACACCTTTGTTCACCTAGTCTGTGGCATATATATATATATATACCCTATATATATATATATATATATATATATATATATATATATATATATATATATAAATTTGGAATTTTGTCAGGGATCTGGAAAAAAGTAAGGCCAAATAAGCATGACATTCACTACGCCAGCCTAAACATTTACTGAAAATGTGTGCTGAAAATGTGTTCTCTTCACAGCATGCGGATTTTCTATGTTCCAAACATGGCTATTGTGAAAATTATTTACTCAATTTCTTGTAAATGTAGGCTACATAAGTTTGGTAAAATTTTCATTAAGGTTGTGTTGATGTAAAAGCCACTGACAAAATGTAACTCTTCTAGGATGATCTTCGGGTTGTAACGTTTGGACCCGCCGATAATGAGAGGGGTAAAGTTGTTCTTGTCGTATAGTATTCCATACTTTACTATGAGCAATTCCAACTTGTGCTGCAATAGACCTAGTGCTCGTTGTTGGGTCGTTTTCGGCAGTATCTAAGATATCTTCCTCAATCTCAATCTTCATCTACCATCTACCTTTTCCAGCGTGACCTCCTCGTTGTGGCTTTAAGTACCCTGTGTCACGAAGCCTTATAACTAAATTTACAAACACCCGCGGGGCTGGATGCAATCTTTCTTAAGGGAAACTCTTCCGTTTACAAACGACACGCTGTAACTGCATTTTTATTTACATTCCTCGTAAGTTAGGATAATGTCCACTAGTTCATTGTTGTCATAAACATGTGCCATTTTATTCGTACAAACCCACATTCTAAAAGTACCACGCACTATTTAATTAAATCTGGCTGAATTGAAGATCGAAGACAATAAAAAAATTACCTAGTATCAGTAATAAACAGAAACTTGTACCTTATCTGTTCACAACGCAGTGGTCGCGAATATCAGAAGTCAGGTCGGTGATAAAGTTTTAAATATTTGAAATTTTAATGATGTCTTTATTTTCAACACACAACGCAGTGGTCGAGAGTATTACAATTAATTGTTTTAAAATACTGAGAAGCACTTTGTAGAGGAGGATAGATATTTTTTCTTTGTCACGTTTACTCGCAATACATGCTTTATTTATTTTAATTGTTACATACAGTACGAGATGTGAGGTTTCCCCTGTTATTATGTTTAGGATCTTTACGTTTTAAGTACATCAACCAATGCTCATATTTGTACTTACAAAAAACATTAGTAATTTCACTAGTATGTATTGTAAATAAACAAAACCTTTATAAAGATAATATAACAATCACATGCATAAAATGTAATGGAATTTCAAAAAAAAAATTTGCTAATAGTGGTGCGTTACTGCGACTAGCCGATAAATTTTAATTTGCATTATCCATCTCCCCTCTTTTCATTTTTATCAACCAATGTTAATAACAAACAGAATTAAGAGAGTGTACTGGCCTAGTGTCTACCGGCCACCAAAGTGTTCATTACTGGTCGAGTGTGCGAAATAGAGTTCAGGCTAGATGCTAAGATTCTCGATTTTAAGAAAGTGGAGTTTACAGTATACTAAAAAGAAAATAAATGTTCTTTATATTTTGACACCTAGTTACAGCTTTAACTATAAACATGTACAAAAATTTTTAAATATAAAAGTTATATGATTTTTCTGTGCATTGTCTTTTAAGAGAATGAAAAACGATAGAAAGTTAAAAAAATGTACAAACTATTTTTTTTATAAGTGGACACACCTTAGCTTAGTGGAAATCAAGATTTCAAAGATTAAAAAAGTAGGAATGATTTAAAAAGATATTTGTAAGAATCGGGGTGTTATGGCAGTTCCCCGACATCCCACCGATAACGTCTCCAAAACGTAATCATCTGGGAGAGACGCCCCAACCCTAACTAAGTCCCGGATGAGGAGCCATCTGGCGAATGGACTAGCATCCAAGCCAAAAACATAATTGGAAATGAAATTAGATATTAAGATAAATTAAAATTAGAATTAGCTTCCGTTTGGACCACCGAGCTAAACACACGTGCCCGGTAAGGCTCCCTGGCGGAGGGAAAAAAGTCTAGTTTTCGTGGTGTTTCGAGGGGCAGTCCAACGACCTTTGTGGAAACATCACTGGAGGAACGTCCTACATAACGGGCCAATCGCTGTGAGGTGGAGAGTCCTAGGGGATGTGGGACTTGTGATTTCTTCCTCTAGAGAGGCTTATCTAATAAGTCCAAAGGTCGGGCGGTGACCAGAAAGTTCCACGGGAGTGCGCAAGTCCGACGCCGCTTTAAAAGAAAAGGATATACGTCAATATCAGTAGAAGTTCTAGAAGTTAACTCTTTGATAGTGGAAACAATGTGTCTTTACAAAGAAAAAACTATTTTGTATCGTTCAACGATCTACGGAGAGCAATTTGCTCGTCAATCCGTGGTCGTTACCTATTGGGCTGGAGAATGGCGCTGAAAGCAAAAAAGTGGCAGCCGACTCCTTATTGAAAGGGAAGAAAGAAAAGAAACTAAACTAAAGAAAGAAGAAAGGCCTTCCGCTGGGACCACCGAGCTAAACACACGTGCCCGGTAAGGCTCCTTGACGGCGGGAAAAAAGTGTTGTTTTTCGTGGTGTTTCGAGAGGCAGTCCAATGACCGTTGTGGAAACATCACTAGATGAACGTTCTACATAACGGGCTATTCGCTGTGAAACGGAGAGCCCTAGGGGATGTGGGAATTGTGATTTCTCCGCCTGGATAGGCTTATCTAATAAGTCCAAAGGTCGTGCGGTGACCAGAAAGTTCCACGGGAGTGCGCAAGTCCGGCGTCGCCTTGAAAAAAAAAGGATATACGTCGATAACAGTAGTTGGAGCGACCTTTTGATAGTGGAAACGATGAGTCTAAAACAGGAAAAAAAAAACTGAAATATTTTCAAAATGATGGGAATGGGTATAGTCCCAAACGCACGTAAAATGCTCCCGACAAATTATATATCTAGTCCTGGCTAAATGTCCTAGTTGACAAGGCCATTACGTAACGCCCAGGTAACCCTAAACAAAAAAAAAAGAAAGAGTTAGAGTTCAGTCTTCCGAATCGCCTCGTCGAAGGCAGACCTCTGTGTTTTTAACATAAGTGGTTCCATGTGTTCGGTTTAGCTGCTTAATTTCGGGGGGAAGTGGGAGACCCAACCGCTCAGGGTGGAAACTAACGACCCCGCTAGAAACGTAGCAGATGCAGTAAACGTGTGAAGCCTAGTTGTTCCTGCATTCTATCCCGTTCGCCTGCCGTAGTTCTACATAGAATATTAGCGTAATGGCCGCTATGTGGCGGGAATCGTGAGTAGTAGTCTCCAGGGGCATCTAGTGGAAGCAAAGATGCATTAGTTACAAAGAAAGAAAAATTTAAAGATAATTGAAATTTGGAACAAGAAAGGACGTCCAGGACATGATTCAGAGTCAGACCAACTTCTGGACGCTGAGAAAATGAGCTGTCAAATGATTCCAGTAGGAATAGGTTTAAAATCACTCAAGTCAAATCAAGAGTTAGAGTTTGGAGTCTTCCGGGTCGTCTCGTCGAAGGCAGACCTCTGTGTTATTAACATAAGTGGTTCCACCTGTTCGGTTTTGCTGCTTTATTTCGGGGGGAAACGAGAGACTCAACCGCTCAGAGTGGAAACTAACGACCCCGCAAGAAAGGGAGCAGACGCTGTGAACGTGTGAGGCCTAGTTGTTCCTGCATTCTATCCCTATTCTATTTGTCTGCCGCAGTTCTACATATAATATTAGCGTAATGGCCGCTATGTGGCGGGAGTGGGAGGGGTAAGGGGACAGCTTGAAAGACCAGTAGTACTCTCAAGGGGCATCTAGTGGAAGCCAAGATGCATTTCAAAAATTAAAAAGTTATTTGAAAGATTCGGGGTGTTCGGGAGCTAAGATCTCGCCATCCGGACATCCTACCTATTAGGCTGGAGAATGGCGCTGAAAGCAAAAAAGTGGCAGCCGACTCCATTTTGAAAAAGAAAGAAAGAAAAGAGGTTCCTAACCTAAAATATGTGTTGTTTTTTAAAAATATGAATTTGTTGATCTAAACAATTTTATTGTTAAAATTGTTTGAATTTGAAATTTAAAAAGACAATGGGTTCTCGAGGAAAAGGTAAAAAAAATAGCCAAGAAATAATTTTGAAGTTTTTATAATAGAATTTGTATTTTAACTTGAAAATCAAAGGAGTATGTTGGTCAATTAAAATTGCATTTTTTATTATTAGGGAAGACTGAAACTCATTATACCTAAAAGATAATTAATATTTAGAATTTCTTGGCGCAAGTTAGTTAAAAAAAAATACTTTAGAAATGAAGGAGTTATTTGAAACAATTACTACTTATTTGAAACAA
This sequence comes from Kuschelorhynchus macadamiae, assembly GCA_030620095.1. Taxonomy (NCBI): domain Eukaryota; kingdom Metazoa; phylum Arthropoda; class Insecta; order Coleoptera; family Curculionidae; genus Kuschelorhynchus; species Kuschelorhynchus macadamiae. The sequence continues at coordinate 197,660 of JAUTXW010002012.1, forward strand.
TTGGGTACCTCTAAGTAATTGTTTCATATAGGTCTGTCAAAGAAAAGTGTGTTTTATGATGGATGTTTAAAACTAATAATAAATTATTTATTTACAATATTTTTTTTTGTTCAATTAATTATTTTTATAAAAATTATAAATATATCTGTAAATTTTCCAGATAGAAGTATTGTATTGCTGAATGCTTATGCAGGCACCTCTAAATCTAGTAGGCTATAAAGCTGTTAAATAGGTATATTTTTATAATACTCTCTCAGCTGGTTGATCTTTATTAAACACTATCAGTTATCTGATAATCCATCACTTAAGGTATCCAATGGTTGAATCTCGGATGCCTCCCTTTGGGTTCACATGGTAAAGGGCCCACAAATGCACACAAGCAGTTTTTATATAGTGGAGTAGGGTTAACAGAGGTTAGTGCACAAGTCACAGATAGTATTACCAGAGTTGGAAAAAAAGCCTAGAATTTCAAATTATTTTTTAGGTTTTGGTTTTTTTTATACTTCAAAGCATCTTTTGGTTTTTTTAGGTTTATATAGGTTTTTTTAAGGTTTTCTGTATATTATAAAGGATACTCAATATACTGTAGCTAGTACTGGGTCTAGGTACCTCTTACCTATAATAATTGTATAATAAAATACAGAGTAGGAACTTTCAGGTACCCATACCTTTATTATGTAGCTCACTAACACAAAATAAAAAACAAAATAACTCATAAACATAACCTATAAAAAATAAATAAAAATAAAAAACTAGGCGATCTAAAACACGTGACCTGTCAAATCAAATATGGCCGGCTTAGGACATACATTTGCCAGCTGATGTTTATTTTCTTATGAAAGTTCAGGGTTATAACAGCAGTTGTGTCTAGATATTATTGCTTAATTTATATATTTTAAAGTGATTTAGTTATTAAGTGGTTTAAGAAAGGCCACTAATATATTCATAGGTACCTGTTTATGATTTGGAATGTTTTACGGCCTAGAAAGGTCGATTGCGTTTAGCCACCTGGCTACGTGTACCTGGTCATGAAATTAGTTGATATTGGGAGCAAGCAGATGTACTTTTAGTTTAGTTCGTGTTAATTAAGAAGAGTGATAAGTGCACATTTAAAAGACTTTCTTAGTGACCTAGTAGATAAAGTGATAAAAAATTAACATGGATTTACCACAGTCTGAAAAGAGTGACTACCTTGTCCAGCTAGAGAGTGAAAAACCTGACGTTGCTCAAAGGTATAAGAACAAGACTCGTCTTATAAATTCCATTGATCCTTTTAAAATCATGGATGAAGACCTTGATAAAGACTTTGCATCCCTACCAGCTGTTCAAGCCTTTGATGTAATGACGTATTTAGTGCTAACTCATAGTTTTTACACAAAAGAGCAAATAAAAGCTTATAAAAGTCTCAGTGGCTACAAGTATTTTGATGCTGGTTTTGTTCATCTGCGTGGCATGAAAAAGGTCAATGAGCTTTCCGTTATACTTGCAAAGGTTCGACATAGTCAGCGTGCTAGGGAACCCCCTCTAAATGTGTGGGTCCTGACACAAGATAATGGAAGTATTAACACTGGCCACTGTACTTGTATGGCTGGTTTATCTGAAGTCTGTAGCCATGTTGCTGCTGTTCTATATGCAACAGAATATATTTACAACTCGCTTACTTCTACTTCATCGACTGATATGTTAGCTCAGTGGGTTGCTCCTTCTACAAAAGATACCCATTGTAAGATTATGTGACCTTAAGCTCAAAACAAAAAAAGCTAAAACAGTTGTCTCAGACTCTTCAAGTTTATTTAGTCCGATACCTGCCATTGAAGGCGAAGAACTTATTGAACTGTTGACAGCTTGTGAAAATGTTGGTGACGAAACAGCTCTTGCAAGAGTTATTGAACCTTTTGCATCAAGAATAGGATCAAGTATTTGTCAACCAAAACTTAAAGTGATTTATAATATTTACCAGGAGTATTATGAGTCACTCTCTTATCAGCAGTTGTGCTCAATTGGAAAGAAAATTGACCAGTCATTATCTTTTGATGATTGCCAAAAGATCTGTAAAGCCACAGTTAAGCAAACTCATTCCGAAGAATGGTTTAGGCAAAGAACTGGACACATCACTGGTTCAAATTTTAAAAGAGCATGCAGGACATCACTCTCAAAACCATCTCTGTCATTAATTAAGAGTGTTTGTTATCCTCTAAAGTTTCTGTTCAAAACCAAAGCAACTCAGTGGGGAACAAACAATGAAAAGCTTGCTCTTCAAAATTATTTATCGTCACAATACACTTGAACACGTAAATTTAAAACTTGAAAATTGTGGTTTATTACTCAATCCAGCCTTCCCATCGTTTAGAGCTACCCCAGATAGTTTAGTGTCATGCGATTGTTGTGGAGAAGGTTGTATAGAAGTCAAGTGCCCATATGTTCTTAAAAATATGGAATGGTCAAAATACATAAACTCTAAGAACTCGTGTCTAATATATGATGGTGATGACTTTGCTTTAAACCGAGATCATTCGTATTATTATCAAGTTCAGATACAGTTGAAACTATCTGGTCTAAAGTACTGTGATTTTATAGTTTGGTCTCCAAAGAAATTCTTCCAAAAAAGAATATATTTGGATGAAGATTTTTGGAGTGTCGAATTTCCAAAAGCCCTGGATTTTCATAAAAACATAATTATTCCTGAACTCCTAGGAAAATATTTTACGCTAGGAAGGCACATGGCACAGACTTGGTGTACATGTAATCAACTCGAAGAAGATCGTCCAATGATCCAATGTGAAAACGATAATTGTAGTATCCAGTGGTTTCATTTAGGATGTGTTGGTCTCTCAGAGGTTCCAGAAACTTTGTGAACATGCGTTCAATGCAGTGAAGAAGTTCCTGGAACTTTATCAGCTGCCGTTTAGATTGTATATTAAAAAATATTTGACCATAAAATTTTTGTTTGGTTCTAATTTTAGTGTGTATATATTTTTTTATCAGTTCTCTGACGTTTCTGCATGTATCTTGACATATTTTTAAAACTTTGTATTATATTTTAATTATTGTAAATGTTATACTATTTGAAAGGATAAAAAAAAGCAAACCATAATTTTATTGCCACTTTTCTGCTCTGTAAGTTGGATTAATCAGATTTTGAATACGATGTTTCGTCTTTCGAGACCCACCATTCACTTTATTTTTTAAAATATGGATTTTTTATTTCATTTTTGGAAAGCTTTCAACTTCCCTAAACCAACAATGTACCACACTTATAAAGTAATTTATTTTTTCATTATGACTTCAGTTAATTATTGTTTTCCATCTCTACCTTATTGCTAAGGTTTAGGGGGTCGATCGCTTTAAAGAATGAAATAAAAGATCAAGGGCTTTATTTAAAAAAATTAAATTGCTATTGTGATGTCTTGTAAAGCAGAAAAAGTTGCATTAAAAATATTATTTTGGTTTTTTAAAATCTTTTTAAATAAAGTCAGTTCTTTTTTCTAATTTAACCTACACCATATTTCTTCTGATTTTTAATTTTTAGTTAGTCTTTGTAATTAGCTCTAAGTTTCTTGTATATGATGCTAAATCATTCAATTGTCATGTTTACTATGTGATGTAAAATTTTTTGATGAAAGTTTTGACGAGATCCATGTATAATGTATTCTTATCCTGGACGTGTATGTTTATTTTCATTCGTATTTTTATGTATTGACAAAGATTTTCTATTATACGAACCTTATTGTACGTCAAAATGTTTTTTTTTCAAATATGCTTTGCGACTAATGTAATGCCATTTTTGGATTTATTATAAAACCATTTTGTTTTGGGTATGGTAACTCTATTTTTTAATCTTTTTTATTTCTAGATAAGTATGCAATGTATTATGGTTTTGGTTTATATTATATCGTAGATTACTTGAACTTTTGTCCAATTATTGTATTATGTGTACTTTTTAATTTAATAAATAAAAGTTTTATCATTATTATATATATTTTTTAATAAAAATAAAATGTATTTTTTAATTGATTTTTTTTCTTTTAATCCCCTTAGTTAAAGAAGTAGACTACGCAAATAGCATAAAAAATATGAAAAAAAAATTGTGGAAATTCTATAATAGAAGTGCATTGAAAAATAAGACGTTTCTCAATAGTTTATAATTCTTAAATATTTAAAGAGAGTTCTTTAAACTATTTTAATCTTTTTTCAAGTACCTACATAATAGGTTAGTTAGTTTATGCTTTATGTGTTAAAAATTTAAATTTTTTAAATACAAATTAAAGTACAAATTTATTTTAACAAAATCTTTTGGCTTTTTCACGTGTTATGTGATTTAAAAGAAATAAAACTCGTAAAAGTTAATCATATACAGTTATTTTTATTAAAGTAGGTTTTTTACAAATTAACTATTGGGGGATTTAAATTGATCAGGGCACAACACACTACCATCACTTTATCTAGGATTGGGTCATCATCTCCAACACACAAAAAAGTTATTGGCATTTCATCTGCTAATATACGAAATTTTTGTCTAATGTAGCCAATCACTCTTTCCACATGTATTCTCACGTGAGCACTTGCTCTGGTCTCTTCAATTTCATAAGGATGCAGTTGGTTCTGTCCTTTTGTGAAAGCGGGGGTCTTTATATTGGCATTTAGCAAATTGACATAATCTTTTACAAGGAATCCTCTGTCAGCCAGAATCAAGTCACCTAAAAAGTAAAACAATATTTAGTTTGTTTAGAAGTAAAAAAAACTATCTATTGCTAACTTATACAAGTAGAGCGATGCTTTACGAGAGTCAAAATATTAGATAGCTACTAGAAAAATAACAATATAGTAGGTACTAAAAACACACTATCCCGAGCACAGTTCTGTTAATGACTATTTATACCTGTTAATAGAAATTCAGAACTATGCCTTAGAAGGACAAAAATGATTTGGCTCAATTGTCGATTGCATTCTGCAACTTAAAATTAGAAGGTTCTTGCAAATTTATTTATATATTTTTATTTTCATACATAATACCACAAGAGAAAAAAATTTCGACTGATTTTGCCAATAACATTTTTGACAAAATAACAAGCTGCCAGGCCATTGATTACATCAAAAATTTCTTGAGCGAAATTACCAAAAGGCAACAAATTTGAACCAGAATGATTTTGCCTACAGAATGTTTTCTCGAGTGGTATTTGGCATGACTATTTTTACGAGAGTAGAAATTAACAACTTCAATCAAATTCATTCAACAGCTCTTTCTTTTGCAAGGGAAGCTGATAAGTTGCCTTTTATTCCATTTATCTACTTATTTCGATGTATTTTTTTTTGGTATTTATCAATCTTTATTTTGGAATAATAAATGTATTTATTATTATTATTAAAAGAAACAGAATAAAGATTAATAGGCGTGTTAAAAAAAATGTCTTGGCAATACCATGTCTATGATGTTGGTTTTGTCAAAGTAGAAATATTTTAAGGGACTACAGATTTTATTGCTGGTGTAATACACTCTAGTGAAATAATCATAAAAAACATTGTAGGTATAAGTCAAGGTAAACAATAAACATAAAGCAATAAGCAAATACAATGATGTTCATATTACCTGAACCAATTTTGTCCAAAAATTTTGAATTCATCGTTACATGCTTGTCGGAGGCACGTCCACCCCAAGCTTCACTAATAAAACAAATAGTTCCTTGTGGTGTTATTCCTATCAAATATTTGAAGATGTACGAATGTTTATAATTTGACCAACATTGTGCTGCCTTTTGTAGATTGCTTGGTTTTTCAATATACAACTCAAAACAGTCAATAATGACTGTCACTTTTGTCCCAAAACTTTCTTTAAAACACGAAGGGGTAGTTTTCTGTAAAACGTCTCTTTCTGGCCACACAATACACTTTTGAAATCGTGAATACAGCACATTTATAACCGATCGGAAATATGTTGATGCTGTGCTCGGGTGAATATTAAATCTAAACCCGAGGTCTCTAAAATCCAGATTTAGCCTCAGTTTAAATAATGTCAACAAAATTTGATTTGATGCGTCCAAGAGTGTATTACTATGAACAGTAATGAATGGTTCACAACACTTCACTATTAGGTCAAGTTTCTTGAACGAATTAAAGCCTGTATAGTATTTTGTTTTTTTGTCATCGTTCATCAGTGATCTATACGTAATCTCAGAAGAATAAGTATGTCCCAGAGGTCGCCCCGAACTTAGTGAAACAACCATGTCTGAAAACTCAGTTGCTGAAATGTCCGTTTGACAACTTTTATTATTTTTAAATGCATCTGGAGCATTTTGATCCTCCTGAACAGGAGTTATAGCTGAAGTTGAAGCTGGGGAAGGGGAACTCTGTTCAAATTTTGAATCAGCTAGTTTTGCTCTCTTTACAGCTCTACCATAGCGATCTTGAGCGCCAGTCGAAGGCTTATTTGATACTTCATATCCCATATGGAGTGATGGGACCCAATCTGGATTTTGGATGTCAGACAGGTTGGATGGTCTTCCTGAAACCAAAGATTTAGTAAGATTTATTTCAGTACTTCAATAATAGTGTCTTTCCTTTTACAAGAAATCTTAGCTAATCCTATTTAGCCAGAAAAAGAAGGTATAATGATATTTGACAATTAGAAAAACATGTACAGATTAAATTAACTTAGCTTAGCCAACATTTCCTCTAAAAGGATAACCACTAATATCTGAGAATAAAACAAATTTGGCAAAATCAAACAGACAGCATTTTTTTTGTTTTAGTGCACCTAATGTTTTTGCTACTTACCACTCAAGAAATGTTTGCTGCAAACTGATGCATATTTTAATTTAGTTTCAGTCCATTCCTCCCTTTTTGTAGCTGATAACCATTTGTGTCGTCTATCTTTTGAAAGTTTGTTCAGGTCTGGTTTGTGTGGAAAATGTAATTCCGCGGGAATACGGAAAAATCCTACTTTATCGCAATCACCCCTACTTCCACACTTCACAACACAGCAAAACGAAGGCATATTTAAGTCTCTATTAGAAAAATCTAACTTAAATTACGAAATATATTGGATAATTAGCTTCTCTCTAATGCAAACCATACGGTAAACAAAACTTTGTTTGTCCTAAGGCGGCCATATTGGATTTTGTTTGACAGCTTCTTAGATTGCCTTATATTTCTTTCTTTGTTTCTTCGCTGTCATTACTGTCAGTGTCACTTCCTTCATTGCTTTCTTTTGAAAGAATATTTACATTCATTTTTACTTAATCTAATTTTTCAATTTCCAATTGAAACAAATATAACTTCACTCTTACACAGTACACATACTAAACTAAAACAATTTTTGATGCAGCTCTGATTTTAAAAATAAATTACCCTTTAAACTAAAAATAAACCTTTATTTATTTATTTATTAAGAACTAAGTTTGTGTTAAACATCTTAAAAGAATTTAAAAGAATATAATTCCTTACTTCTGTTTAAAAAACCTAATTTTTTTAAATTGCAGATTAAGGTTTCTTTAAAAAACCTAAAAAACCTGAACCTGCCGAGTATTACTGATGGTAGTCAGAGAAAGAAAGAGAAATAATAAAACACCAATGTAGAAAACAAAGATATCTTATGTATTACCCTTGTTTATAGATACATAGTTGTTCAACCGTGGCCATCGAGAGCTCCTGACACCTGAAGTCAATTATGGGAACCTTAGTTTATGAATGAACCTACAAATTAGGTGGGAGTGACCAGATTGAAATAGATATACATTGGTTTGAATAATTGATAACCAGTAACTATGTTTACATATTTTTCTTTTTAATGTCAGTTTTAAATTATGAGACCCGAATTTCGATTACATTCAATCACACACAAAGATAAAATCTTTAATTCGAATAGATTAAAAACAAGTATTAATAAGATGAGGAATATAAACTTGTGTTAAAAGTGTTAGTTATATTTTATAGTTTCTGAAAAATGTAGATAGATAAAAATGAAATTATAACGTGTTCGCTTATAACTTGTTCTATTTTAACGACTCAAAAATTTGGTTTAGTTTGGAGTACCTATCCAGAAAAAAATAAAGTGAATAACTCATGTTCAGAAAAAAATAAAATTAAAAAAGTATATAGAGGGTAAAATAGAGGGTAAACACAGAAGGTATGTAACAGAGACCTATTTTTTAGTTTTAAACATATCAGTTCGAAATTTCGCACACTTATACTATTCCATATGAGACCGATTTCTGATAAAAACATTTTTTTACTTCTGGTTTTACCAGAAATGACCTCTAGTTTTTTATTCTAAATAAGATTTTATATATTTTTACAGGATATTGTGTTCAGAATGAAAATAGCGTTACCACAATACATTATAAGTTAACTATGGTGTACAGAATGGAGGGTGAACACTCATTTCACTCATTCACACACCCTCCGAGATTTTTTCAAATCTTCACGTTTCAGGGTCGATAGCTGGCGGAAAGCTTGTTTTCTCGATTCCGTCGGTCTGTGTGTTTGTCTCTTTTGCGGCATAGCTAAAAAAAAATTATCCAATTTACTTCAAGTTTTGGTAAAAAAATGAATGGTCATATGGCGATGACCTGGTGAAATGAAATGGTGGCCCAGTGAAATATTACAAAAATTATTATTAAAAAACCACTTCTCCAATTTATCTCAAATATTGCACCGTGTCAAATATTATGTCGAAATCAACTGGTACCATTTTGATACGAATCCAAGATGGCGGAACAAAATGGCCCTTTAATAAAATATTTAAAAATTCATCCTGAAAAACTGCTTAACGGTTTGATTTCAAATTGTGTGCCATAACTAATTGTGGTATAGGGATCAACTGGTAAAACTGTGTTACTAATTCAAGATGGCGGAACAAAATGGCGGCCAAATAAACTGTTTGTAACGATGAAAAAATCACCCTCTCAGTTTTTATGTATTTTCACGTTTTAGCGTCTCTAGATGCCAAAAAACATGTTTTATCAATTCCGTCAGTCCGTCTGTAGGTCTGTCTGTCAGTTCGCGGCTTCACTTAAAAACTACTTACTCGATTGACCTCAAATTTTGACGAAAAGCGAAGGGTTATATAGGCATGACCTGAAAATATTTTTGTAGAAATCCAATATGGCGAAACAGTGATAAAAAAATTGTTAGAGCGGTGTATTTAGGATTAGGCTCCAGTAAAAAAAAAAGCTTTTTTTTAAATGGTTATATGTAGATTCTACAGCCTGTATGACACCTACATTAACAGTTTTACCTACTCCGTTGGTCTGCAGATATTATTTAGATATTAGGTTTCTAAATGGTTTTCGATGAGGATCCTCTTGTTATGTTAGAGTGAGGTTTATTTGGGGTTCGGATCCAGTAAAAAAAACAAAAGTGTTTTTAATTTGTCGACTTTCGCAACTTTATTGTTGCATTTTCAGGGCACATAGAATTTATATCCTGCATGAAACCCATATTATCAGTCTTTGCCTACTCCGTTAGTCCACAGGTATTTCCCAGATATTAAGTTTCTTGGTTTTCGTTGAACATATTCTTGTTTTAATGTTACGAGTGGTGTATTATATGAGGTTAGGATCCAGCAAAAAAAACAAAAGTATGTTTTTAAATTGTCGACGTTTTGCATCTTTATTGTTCCATCCTCAGGGCACATATATAGATTTTATATCCTGCATGAAACCCATATTATCACTCCTTACCTTCTCCTTTGGTCCGCAAATATTTTCCAGGTATTAAGTTTCTAAATGGTTCTCGTTAACAATCATCTTGTTGCTATGTTAGTGTGGTGTATTATTTGAGGTTAGGAAATATCTGCGGACCAACGGAGTAGGTAAAGACTGATGACTCGGTGTTCATGCAAGATATATAATCTATATAAATGTCCCGAGGATCCAACAATAAAGTTGCGAAACGTCGACAATTTAAAAAATGACTTTTGTTTTTTGTTACTGGATCCTAACCCCAAATAATACACCACTCTAACAAGAGGATCGGTCTTTAAATATCATTTGGAAATTTAAAAAAAAAAGTAATACTAAAAAACCTAATTTGGATAATTACTTCAAATTTTGCACAAAAATCAAGTGTTATATAGGAATGAACTAGTAAAATTTTGATATGGTCCCAAATAATAAAACAAAATAGGTGCCTAATAAAATATTTCAAAAAATCAGCCTGAAAATATTATCTATTAAATTAATTTCAATTTTTGTGCAAGAATTAAGTGTTATATAGAGATAAATTGGTAAAGTTTTGGTACGAGTTTAGGATGGTGAAATAAAATTTTTAAAAAATCAACATAAAAAATCTTGTTTAAATGACTAAATTTTGCAGAGAAATTAAATGTGAAAATGGGATAAACTGGTATAAATTCAATATGACGTAATATAATAGGGGTATGACGATGAAAAAACTACTTATTGAATTTATTTTAAATTATGTTCAAAAGTCAAGTGTGGCATAAGTAGAAAGAAACTGGTAAAATGTTGGTAGGAATCCAATATGATGACTACGTAAAGAACTAAATTGGGTTACACTTCACTGTTCCTAAATTACATTTTTACTTCCTTTTTACTTTCCTCGTACAGGATAGTAATCGTGAAAAAATCACGCTCCAAGTGTTTTTCAGATTTTTGCGTTTCAGGGTCTCTAAATGCCGAAAACATATTTCCTCAATTCAGTCGATCTCTCTGTCTGTTCGTGGCATACCTAAATAACTGACTCCAAATTTTTGTCAAACATTAAGGGTGACCTGGGAATATTTTATTAAAAATCCAGTATGGCGAAACAGAAGGACAGCCTAGTGAAATGTTAAAAAAATATTACTAATAAACTACTTACCCAATTTGACTGAAATTTTGCACAAAAATCAAGAATTATGAGAAAATCAACTGACAACATTTTGGTATGAATCCAAGATGGCGAAATAAAATGACGCCCTAATAAAATATTTAAAAAACAATTTAATAGATTGATTTCAAATTGAACTGACTTTTGCAGAAAAATTAACTGTGATAGAGGAATAAACTGATACCTACGAATTCACTATGATCGAACAAAATGCCAGTGTGTGTCAATGTAAAAACTACTAGTCAGAAACTGGTTAAATATTATTAAAATTCCAATATGGTGGAACAAAATGGTGCCCAATATCTTAGAGTTAGTCTAAGCCCAATATAAATGTTTGAAAAGACAGTATATATGTGTTATTAAATCACTATGTACCGAACTAAATTGGGTCATACTTCACTATTGCTAATAAAGGGAAAAATTCATAACTGAAGTTCCGGGTAAAGGAAATTTACCGATGTTTAAAGATTGTATCGCATATTAACTTTTATTCTTAAAATGGCCATTAGGTGCCACTAGAAATATTAAACTAAATTGCTCTACTGATGAAACAAGAAGTAAAAAAAAATAATGAAATCTATTGTTACCCAAAAGTTTTTTAGATCAAAGTGTTTTAAAAAATTAATGAATAAGTTTATTTCGAGCTGCTTAAAACAAGTTTTTTATTGTCACTGATTTATTTTTTCATAAAGGTGCAATGGCTAATTTTCAAAAAATGGCTGTTTAGCCGCCAAAGTAGTAAAACGGGAAATAGTATTTAATGATTTTTTTTCATCAACGACTTTCCATGTATTGAGTAATATATGTGAGAAAAATTTCTGATTGATATGTTGAAAATATGTATTTTCAACACCCGATATCTCCAAAACAAACTATTTGTGAACCCCAGTCAATACATATTTTTTTGTTATTTTTATCATAATAATTACCACCCTGTATTAAACTCTGTTCTTGTTTGAGCTAATTACCTAAGAATACTTTTAATTTAATCTAATGACCAATAAATATAAAACACTCTAAACAATTTTAGATCAATGTTAAAATGAGGTAAAAGCAAATCTACCAATCAACAATAATTTGTGATACAATATGTATAATAATTTTACAGCAGACTGAATTTTTGTGTTTAAAAACTTATATTTACTTATATTTTGTACAGTGAGTTCACATAATCAACAAATTTATATTTCTATTATTTCTCAGTACCACAAAATTTTCTCTTTGTTCAGTCATAGCTTGAAATCTGCCCAATCGAACCACATTTTTTTTCAGTGTAATTAGTGCCTTGTTTTCTGAGCCAATAAAGATGACAGTTTTAAATTTTGTACACTTTAATAACACTAAATGATCTTTTTTGGTGCACGCTTCTTCCATATAATATTTTTAATCTAAATAACCGAAATAATAAACACATTAAAAATACACAATCAAATGTACCGAGTACCTAATTACTTAAGTAAATAGGTATCTCACAAAATAAGATTCAGAATTATCTTGAAATCTTGATATTGGTTAAATTTATTTCACTACAAACATCAAAATCAACTTTGTAAGTGAGTTAAAGGAATAATACAACTAACATTCCAAGAAATCTATTTTTATCTTTCGACGATCCATTTTTTTTGACCAGTTGATCGATAGTGACTACATTATGTTGCCAAATCGAAAAAAATTGAATATCCAATTAGCTGTCGAAAATCGTGTTATCAGTTATTATGGCATTTATCAGCGCACTTACATCATCAAAGAAAGATAGTAATCTTGTTTATAGATGGGCATATATAATTAAGGATAATAAATTTTGGACAAAAAACAATTAAGGTAGTTATATTTTATTATTCGTATAACGAGTTCACTTTGACAACGCCGCCTTTTCGAAAATCAGGGGTATATTCCCCTATCCCACTACGTCTTTAGTAGTAAAAATTTATGAATGAACACACTTGGTGAACTCGCCATCTAGTAGTGATGTCCAGTACTAACTCAGCGTTGAACACCTATCTATACATAAACAAGGGTATTACTTATTTCTATATCCCAATAAATCCTATTCCTAGACATGCACCTCTATGATTGAGCTAATGATCCACCTACTTCTGGTAAGCAGCCAGGCCATTTTGACCTATCGGGTCCCACGATGAAAATTTTTGACTGCCTTACCTTTCTATAGGTGTTCCACTCCCTACTCAGGATCTGAAAGGTCCAACCATTTAGGGCCACCTTGACTTGCTGCCTTAACATTCCTAGTATAGATTCTGGTTTTATAGGTGGCATGTTGGCTCCAAGTTTTGCTAGCTCATCCGCCTTTTCATTGCCTGTTATTCTATGACTAGGGACCCAAATAAGTTCTACTCTTTTTGTAATTGCCAGCCTTTGCAGTGCATTGCAGCAGTCCAGGACCAAAACTACTGGCCTTGGGTGAATTCTCAAGCGAAAGGCATATAATTTTGATAACCAATCGGGCGGCTGGCTTAGTCCCTAAAGTCCACTATAAGCAGTGTGTCCTGACAGTCTTCCAGAATTAAGCGGTCTCACTCATGCAAACTACTATGATAAGACCATTAGGCAATAACTACCAAAAAGACAAATCACCACTGTTTTCACTTTTCTAAAATAGTTAAAGTGCTAATTATCTATATTCTGGTAATTGAATTATGAAAATTTGTCAAGAAACAAATTTGCCACAATCTATCCCTGTGAATTTGAGCAAAATTCCTTCGTTGAATAAAATTCTACAGCCAAAAACTTTAAAAAATTTTCTTCCAATGGAAAACACACAAGCCAAACTAAGGGCGGAAACTCAACAAATTATAAACAAAACAGGAATATTTTATTCACTCTTTCACTTGGAAAATATTTCAGATTTTTAAAAATTTATCATTCAATCATCTGGACTTGGACTGGAATTTGAGAAGGCATCATAGTAAGGAGAAAAATAAGGACAATATTTTTTATTTCTTGTGATAACGAAATAAACTGGAGACTGGTTAAAAATATTCACCGGTTTTATGTGAAAACCATTCAAGTTTAAACAGAGACCTAAGTGCGTGATTAAGAACTAGGAAAACTAAACTGCAGGTGCTGTGTAAGATTTTTAATTAAGTTTTTGAAAAGTAAAGTAATCTTTGTTTCAGTGATTAGGATAAGGAAACTTATAGAAACTTAGTTTTTAAGCTCCCATTGGTGGTTTTTAAGTGACTGACAGGACTTATTTTTCTCCATTTAATCTTCCTCGTTGCTACTCTCATAATATTGCCGAACACTTGTTAGGTTAGTATTAGTCTTGGTATCATCCATATTTGGGCAAAGACAAACTTTCTGGCTCTAATTTTGATACACAGAACACATGAGACTGCCTCACAATCTGGACAGCCAATGTCGCTGTTCTTTGCTTCAAATTTATTGCGATAGCACATTAATCAAAACACACTTAATCAAAACACAATTTGTAACCAGATACTAGATCATTGTCACTAGTATCGCTTATGTCAATAGATTTTAGCACACCTATTGAAACTTATAGCTATCAAACAAAATAACGTCTGAGACCTCAAAGGTAAATAATTGATTTGGACAACGGCAGGTTAGTCCATTTTAATTTAAAATTCTCTATTGGGGGTAAAGTATCACTCAAAATAAAGGATAAGTCGAAAAAAGTACGTCGACGTTTCGATTTTACAAACTAACCATCATCAGGTTATTAGAAATAACAAACCCACCATAATCATCCCTTAAAAGACAATGGCATCCCAATTTCGGAAAACTCATTTGAGTGCTGTGTTCCCACTAAACTATAAATACAGATTTAAATCAAAATTTCTACCAGAACCGTCCCCATTTAGAACATCATCTATCATGTAATGAACACAGTCTGCAACTGAATAACAGATTGAACTCTGCATGCTTTACCTTGCAAGTGTTAAGAGACCGTGTTTCACTCAATTAACCATCTTTTATTTTGCTTATGCTCAATCTAGAATGTCATAGAATTATATTTTGAGCTTCATTAGTACACACAATAATCTTTATAAAAAAAAACCGAATAATCTGAACCATCCTCAAGAAGCATCCAAGAGCATCCTGCAAAGCCTGGTTTAGATATCTTAATACATTGTCGACTCTATCTCTCTTTAACTGGTATTGTTTGTAAGAGTAAGGTAATCTCATGATTTAAGAAAGCCATCTCACAGCATGGCTGTTTTTTCTAAAAGCCTCTATTACAGAACTATTAAGACTGACAGAGCCTTTAAGCGCTCCGTTACCAGTTTGTAAAGTACATTTTTTCATTTTTTATTATTTCGTAAATTCCCTCTTTATAGAAAAATAAAATCAAAATTGTATAATAAATGATTATCAGCGTGTCATTATTTAATGATTTCGCGCTGTTGAAAGGTTGGCTGTGAATTTGTTTTGAATATTTATTTAACTCGTAAATTAATTGACCCATCCTTTTACGGCACTCGCCTGCAGCTCATACGCGTTCCGCTTCATAAAAAAAAGTACTACTTAATGCACATGTTACCTAAATTACTATTCTCTTTACAAATATTTAAATAGCAGCTCAAAATACTACGTTATAACGTAATATAATGGCGGAAATGATTTGTTTTTAAGAAATGAACCCCTTTAGGCATAAAAGTGAAGGCATGTTGCATGAAATATAATTAAGTTCTAATTTGGTTCTGCTAACTAATTAATTTATTGATAGAAAAATGATACATATATTAACTAACCTGTTGCTAACCCAGTGCCGATCACATGAATACTTTTAGACACTCTTTAGTAAACATGTAGAACTTATTAATCTTTTTCCTTCCCTTGTAAAAGGTAGTATTATAATCGTGGAAAAATAACCTTCCCAGATCTTTGCATTTTAGGGTCCCTGGATCCCGAAAAACATGTTCAACTATTTCCGTCACTCTGTCGGTCTTTCTGTCGTTTTACCTATACGTGGCATGGCTGAAAAACTACTTGTCCTAGTAAATTCAAGTTTTGGTCAAGGGTAATAAGGGGATAAAATGATTACATTTTGGAAAAAAATATTATACGGCGGAACAAAATGGCGGCGTCACAAAATGTAAAAAAAATCATTATTAAGGAAACTACTTATCGACTTTAAAATTCAGACAAAAAAAATTCTGATATAGAGATTAAACTGGTAAAATGTTTGTGTAAATTCGGTACCCAAAAACTACTTATCCAATTGACTTGAATTTGTGCATAAGAATCAAGGGATAGTAAATTTTTAGTATGAATCCTAAGTAATAATTACCCTCTGAAAACAAAATGGCGACTAATATAATTATAATAATAATATAATTCCAATTTCTGAAACAAAACCTTTTTATGGAAGAAAATAAGGACATAATTTACTTTTTTTGTTGACTACAAGAATAATGTTACAAATAATAAATAAATTGAAAACTTAGAATATTAATATAAATTATAGTTTCTAGAATCGAACATCCTCATATTGTACTTATTGCTAAAACAGGGGCCTAAAAACAAGTTTAAATTTTTATGTAAAATATTTACCACGACATGCCTGGGAGGTATATTTATTTACGCAACGACGTTCTATATATAACTTTTTTAATTAGATAAATTAAACATTTTCTTATTTAAAAGAAAAATATTTGTATACAGAAAAATCATCAAAGATAGACATCTGTGTTTATATTTCAGGCATTTGAAATAAATAGTTTGGTTTGTGTGATTTTCCATACTACTATGTTGATCTTTTTCTTTGTGAAATTTTTTTGGGTATCTTATCAGATGTGGTTGAAAATTGATCAAAAATTTGGTTAGTATCGTATATGTTTTAATTTCTGATTAGGAGCAATATACAGAAATATCGAAAACTTTTTAATCCCAAGAATTAATTTTATTGACAAAATTTTTATTTTGTCTAAATAATTTATATTATCCTTTTATATACTCACCCATATTCGGACGCTGGCGATGGCCAGTGAGTGCCTTGAAATATATCTTATATTAAGATGTATATAATTTCTTTTTCACTACTAAATCATTGTACTAGGGAATGTGGGAAGCCTTCTAAGCAGTTGTGTCTGTGGTGTATGTGTTGAATAAGAAGCCTTGTTACTGTTCGCAGTGGATCCCAAGTAATTTTATTTCCCCAATGACTAAAGGCAACTCAAAAAAATACTGGAGGTATGTCTGGTACTGAAAATTGCCGGTTAAGCCAAATCTCGAAACCCACGCCTTCCGATCGGAAATCAAGCTAACAAAACGTTTTTTCATCACTATGGCTTATGGGCAAAATCTAAAAATGGAAGTTTTTGACAATGACAAAAGGCATAAACGCACCTATTTGTGTAAAAAATACAATCCTAAGCAGTTAAACCTAACCACATCAGGCTTCACTTAAACTTACAGCAGTTAAATGGTTTAGGTATGTAAAAAAACGCTTTCTTAAGAGGGAATTGTCTTATATAAATCCTTCGGTTTAGTAACCTAAATCAATCTATATTTTGAAAAATACTAATTTGCCCTAGATAAATCTATTAGAAGGTAATTTATAATCATGCAATATCTCTTATATAAAAAATATCAATTTCTTTTAGCGAACCTGTGCGAAACAGTTAATTGTTTCATATGAATCCGTCAGTTCTAAGACCTAAATCAATCCATATTTCTAAAAATACTAATTTGGGGTGGATAAATTTATATGAGTATTCATTTTTGCCTTCTCTAACATTTCTCATATAAAAAAGAATAATTTCGGTAGACGTAACTATATAAAACAATTACTATCTACGGTCCTGCCATACCCAAGTACTATTTGTAATACTTATATACATGAGACTTAAATAAAGGAAATTTGAGGAATGTTTAGAAGTATTTCTGGCTGGAAATCACCTTGTATTTTGCAAAAAAAAATACCTTTTTCTTGATTTAAGAGAACATTGTAAATGCACTTGGGTTAGATTAAGTCTCTAAGAAGCACACCATAAACTTTTTCAAAATTAGCCTCTGAATAAGTAGTCTGGAGACATTGGTAAAAAATATAATACTTTTGAAAATAGTTTCCAGAATTGTAATTTAGAAAATCTATGAACATATTCTATAAAGCTTTTTAAATTAATAATTCTTCCTTTCAATGAAAAGTAATGAAAAATTATAACAACTTTTTTAAAAGATATGTAAGCTATTATTGAAAATAATTTAATTATTTCCCCTTGTTCTTGTTTCAGATTTTTTTAATGAACCCCTTCCTCAGCATGTAATTAAAGGTCAGGATATATCAAAGGAAGATGCTGCAGAGTATGTATTTTGTAACTTTTAGATGACAAATAAAATTTTAGTACTATAGTAAAAGATCAAAAACTAGTATTAACTAAAATAATAAAGACTAAAAATTTGTTTAAGATTTTTTAAATTTTTTTACATTCACCATGTGTCCAGCAAGTCCTGAAATGTTTAAAATTATACCTACAAAGTGGTGGGTTTACTTATTTAATTTTTATTAAGTTATTAAAAGGGTTTATGTTTCATGTTCTGTTCTTACTGACTGCAACTAAACTAAAAAGAAACATGAATTATAAATTAAAACATGTGGAACAAATAAATAAATGTTTTTAATGAACTTGCCATTTACACTAGTAAAAGTTAAAAGTTTAATAACAAAAATTTGGAAAACTTAAACTTTTAATATTCATATGTATAGTGTGTATAGATACACAATTGATGTCACTTGATCAGCACTAAAATCTACACCATGATCCAAGAGTTAATAGCTTGATTGTGAGCTGCAGACCAGAGGTTGATTTGAGTGGCAAAACAGTAGTTCCAATCCCACTTAAGTTGTATGTCCCATCCAGTTAGACATTGTAATATAGAGATGTTGAAATTAAGAAAACAAAAAGACTATCAATAAGTCTGATTAGAATATTATAAAATATCAAGAAATTAAACAAGATAACACACATCTGTTTGGCCTTTATTGGATTTTTTTAGAAATATTTTTCAGTTTTCAGTCTTAAAATAGTAGGTTACAGATTTTGTTCATTGGAACAACTTAATCCTTTGAATTCTGTATATTTTATGTAGCATGTCCTATATCTGTGTTTACTTGTTTATAAGATATTGTTACTTAAAAATGAACAGTTCTGGATATCAAGAGAAAATCCTTATAGTAAGTATAAAAGAAGTCAATATTACATACACAAAAACACACCGTCGATAGTCTTGGGCACCTTTATAAGATTTAAACCTTATATTCAATAATTATATAACTTACTCAACTCCTTCGTAAACATGAAAGTTCTAGGAAGCAGAAATTGTAACAGAAACTTATAACTGAAACCTATCACAAGTAGGTTCCAATGAAGAAAACTAACTTTGCATATTAATCTTTGTTTAATCAGTTTATCATTTCTTAAACCATCTAATTTAATTAATGGGATTTTCTAATAACCCCACTGTATATTAGAAGGAAATAAAAATAAACTGTTAAATAAAAAGCTCTCCCAACTGATGCTTTTTTTACTCTTTCGAAAAACTTTTTTCACAGAATAATATCCTTTTTTTACCAGTGTGGAAGTTGGTATTGATAGGTACAAGTCAAATAAGTTGAAATTTGATTTCATTTTTGTGTTTTTAGGGTTTTATCAACATGTATGTAACCTAAGTTAGGGTGTTGTAAGTACCTAGGTATTTTACTGATATAAACCCAAGGCGAAATGTATCAAAAACATTTTGTTTTAAAATTTTCTTTAACCAATAAACCAGACATTTGTATTCTTTATAGGCACATTGAAAACCTTATGAAACAGACTTTACCGTCAAGTGACCAAAGAAATTTAAAAAATGATCTAAAATGGCAGTTTTTGCTAGAGCAGCATTCTGTAGTCAAGACAAAGAAAAAGAAACAAAAGAAAACATTCCTTACAAGAAAACAGAGGAAAAAAATGGGTTTGCTAAAACTGCCCAAAGTAAGTTGTTATTGTAATAAGAAAAACCTTTTCAGAAATTTAGGCTTTAATTAACAGAATTTAGCATATGTGACAATACATGACAACAACCGACAATGACTTACATCATAATAATAACTTAGGTTAACATTAAATAATACAAGAAGTATCAGAATTATATGACATTTGGATAGTCTTCCAAATATAGACGAGTTTTACGTTTTTGGTTGATCGGCGAATTTCTTTTGAATTGTTTTTGCCAGTTTCAGAAGTTCGAAAATCTGGAATATCCAATGCTTCTGGAGAACTAGAACAGGTTTTCTTCTCGGGCCTCTACAGTGTCTACTGATTTTTCTGATATATCATCTTCTGTGGAACGTGGAGTTCTTGGAAGATGATCAAAGTTTGTAGAACTTGCATAATTTGAAACATCAGTATTAAAAACATCAGGGTTTACATTAACAGATGCATTGTCTCCAGTTTGTTCTTCTCTGTTTTCAGCAGTATCTGTATTAAGCAGCAGTACTAGCAAATCAATCAATTTAACTGATTAAACAAGAGGATCATATAGTGAGCTGGGTATTATTTGATTCAAATTCATTTAAATTTAAAATATATTTGGCCTGTACATTCTGATAGTATTAAATCATTATCCATATAGTTTTAAAATTGGGTAATATTAAAACAATATTAACACGTTCAGCCCCGGGTGGCATTTCACTGATGCCTCACTTTATTGAACCCTTAGGACCGCGAGACACCACAATGATGCCACATAGTAAGATTTGATTTCGGACGCCGAGGCATCAAGGCGATTGCACGCTGCCGTGTAAATGTAATGGGAGTTGAAAATATGTGGTCCAAAGGGTACATATATGTTAGCGGGTTGGGAAAATTTTAGAACCTATAAATTTTTTTGCATAGTAAAACACACAATAATGTCTTAGTAGTTTTTTTTATAAACGATTAAAATTACAGTACAAATAAAAACTAATAAAGATAAATATATTTTAAACATTTTTGGTAGCCAAATGCACTTCAAAAAAGCAAGAAATACAGACACTGGTTTTACAAATGGAACATAGGTATTTTGATCGTGGCGTTTTATTTTGTGCTTCTACCCTACCCAATTCTTGCTTGATTTTTGCGTATCAAACAACACACCTGTTCTTTTTGCCTTCTATCAAACGATGATTATTATTACCTATTATATTTTCTGTGTCTGTATTCCCAGGGCTATTTAGATGTAATAATTTCATGGCTATTTGTTTTTTGAATTCAGTAATTGAAATTTTTTGGTGGGTAATTTCTTTATAAAGAACAAACGCGTTGACCAATGCAGATACAAACATCATTTCCATCGCCAGCTTCCTGTACCATTTAGTACCTCTTCTCAAACAGTGGTGGTATGCCTTCATTTGGTCCGATAGGTCTATAAATGCTTTTGATTCATTATAATCGATTATTACAAGGGGTTTTGGGATGGTTTGGCCTCTTTTGGGAATATTTTTTATTTCAGACGTATGTTTAGTGCCGAGCATTAGCACATCCCTTTTATCAAACCATTTCAACATAACGATACCAGTGTTACTTTCTTTTGCGAATACTTCATGTTTTTTTAATTTTTTTTTGACGACTTCTGAACAATTCATTTTTCTATTAGATCTAACTGTTCCAACAAGGTAAGTTTTACGTTTTAGCAGTTCGTGAGCCAATGTAACGCTGGTATAATAGTTATCGGTATACAATGTGCGGCCTTTATCTAAAAAGCCATTTAATAACAACATTACTACATTGAACGACGCTGTTCTACCTCCTTCGGTATCGTTACCGCAGTAAACTTTGAAGTTATATGTATATCCATTTTGAACACAAAGCTTGTACAACTTAATACCAAATTTATTTCTTTTATTTTTTATGTATTGCTTAAATTTTAGTCTGCCACGAAATGGCACCATGGATTCGTCAATACACACATTGGTTTGTGGAATCAAACATGACTGAAATCTTTCAATGAGTTTTTCTAAGAGCGGTGTTATTTTATTTAGCCTGTCAAAATTGAGATCTTGATTGTTGACACTATTATTATCACTGAAGTGCAACATGGAAAGCAATTGTTCAAAGCGATTTCTCGGCATAACTTTTTTTATGTTCGTTGAAAATAAGAAATTGTCACTCCAATAATCACGCAACTGAGGTGCTGTCAGCAAACCCATCCAAATTATAACACCAAAAAAACTTTTCCAGTTCCTGAGCCGAAGTAGGAATCCAACTTTTTGATTTTGATTTCTTTTGATTACCTGCCTTTGCCAGTTTTTGAGTGGCATACAAGTTTGTTTGCTCCACTATGTAAGCTATAATTTCGTCTGTCAAAAATAATTTGAAGAAATCATATGGCTCTTTGTCATAAAGATCATAACACTCCGCTTTAATGCCAGTTCCCTCGAAGTTGAACACAAATTTCTGCAAGTTAGAACCATCCACATCTTGCCATACTAAATTTGAATCATCGGTTAGTTCTTCCATCTCAGAGTCTTCCGTGGCAAATTCGGAGATGACTGCTTCAATTGTATTGCTAACTAAATCATCCTGAAATTAAATATTCAATCAGTTACACAAAAATAAAATACATCGGTTTTACCATGCTTACCTTTTGCAATCCACTTGGTCCAGCACCATCTGCTATACTCGTACTAATTGGATTTATATCATTCTATAAAAAATTACATGCTTATATTATGGACATGAATACTAATTTTTTGCCTTACCTTATCTTTTTGAATACTTGGCAACGTTGCAGGTAGGTCTATTAGATGTGCTTTCTTGATAGGTCTATTTGGTGTACCATAAATTGTTTTAACTCGTTTTTTAGGAATTGGTTCTTCGCTTGAATCACTCGAGTCATCTGATGTTTGTTCCGATACATCACTGGGTATATAATCGTCTGAAGAGCCACAGTCATCAAAAGGTTCGAGCGCTTGATCCGAATCTTCATCAGACAAAACCTCATTCCATAGAGCTTGGAGCTTTTTTTGATTTTGTTCATAAGAACCCATCATATGAATACGAAAATTCACTATAAAAATCAAATATCTATATAGCGAACTCACAAACAACAAAATTACACAACAGTATCAATGTTTATTGAACTAATAACGATCAATTTCCGACAGCGCGGCGTGCAAACTAACCAATAACAAAATGACACTGCGGTATCGATGTTTACATCGAAATCAGATGGCGTCGGCGTAGTTGCAAGCTTTTTGAATGAGGCATTGCATTGGGTACACGCGGACTAAATGGGAACATTTTAGCCTTAGGACGGCGTGGCATCAACGCGATGCCTCAAAAAAAATAATGAAAAAAAACTTTAAAAATACCTTTTTCAGCCTATATTAAACATTGCCTACACGTGTATAGACCAAATATACAGTTCTAAAGCAGAAAAAAAAACCGGTCCCAAAAAAACATTTTTTTGAATGTTACGCCGGGGCTCAACGTGTTAAGTAAGTGGATGGTTGCATGGAAGAGTATACATGTATGAACGTCGCCATCTCCATCTTATGACCTCTATTTTTTTGTAATTTATCTTGTTGGAAATAAAGGCACTTTTTATTCTATTGTATTTACTCTGTTATACATTGTTCTTTAATAACACCTTTATTGAAGGTTTCAGCCAAGACAGCATAGATGTGCTACTAGCTGATCTCCTTTGATAAGAAAATAATCTTTTGTGTGGTGTTTGTTTAGTTGCCGTCCAAAGCATACAACGAATGGAACGTAAAGCGTCAGGTAATACTTTTTTACATTGAGTTGGTTTCAGGTTTCTTGTTTTAAGTGCCAAATTGATGGTTTTCTGTACAATTCAGTTATACCTTTCTGCCTGTCCATTGCCTTTTGAATTACACGGACTAGACAGACTATGAACTATTCCAAGTGACTGAAGATAGGTTACTATTTCTGTGATATAAAAGCTTGTCCACAGTCTGAGTGAATATACACTGGCAAACCAAAAGTAGTGTTCAGCTGATTAAGACATCCTATGACCATCGAGGTAATCACATCTGAACAAAGTAATGCAAAAGGAAACTAATTTATGATTTGTAGTAGTTAACAAAGGCCCTTTAAAATAAATATTTAACCACTTAAATGCAGAAGTGGCCTTCATTAAATGTCCAGTTAAATTTTTGCGGAAATTTGGTTTCGTTGCTGCCCAAATTGGACATGCTGATGTCATTTAGTTTATTTCTTCTATAGAATATAGCAAATTCCGAATTCGAACCCGGATGGCATAGGAACCGGTAAAGTTCATATAACTTGTTAGTTGTACTTGCCCCACAGACTCTAGCCAGTGTGTCAGCAACTACATTAGCTTTTCCTCCTTTGATAAATAATATCATAATTGTAACAAGATAATCCGAATCTCCGTCTTAGGTTTTTGTCACTTGACTGTTTAGTGTTGAACACGAAAGATACAGCTGTCAGTAACAAGTCTAAAATGACGTCCCGTAAGGAAAGAGCTTCCACAAGCGTTATTTTCAAGAGAAGAATGTCGCCACTCTGTTTCTGTTAATGTTCTTGAAAAGAATGCTACAGGTCTTCCACATTAACTTAAAGTTGCAGCTATGCCATAGTCTGAAGCATCGGTTTCTACAATCAATTCCGCGTTTGCATATGCGGTCCAGAGTAAAGAATTGGCAATAGCTTTTTTTTGTAAGTTGGCGTTAAAGGAAAATATTTGCAATTTACCAAATGTATTACTTTTTCTGATACTTCGGTAGTGAGACAACATTCCTAAAATGCGTCGAAGTTGAGATAAATCCCATGATGCAGGTAAACTTAGGAGAGGTTGAAGACTTTTAAGGTACGGTTTTTTTTCGTCTTCGTCTGAATGTCGTCGTGACTTAGTTGATATGGATTTCAATAATCCCTTAAGTTTGAACAAAAGTGATGGAGACTCTGCTTTGGCTTTGGCCAAAGAGAAAATTGAATGTAACTTCCACTCGAACATGTTTCATAATGTCGTGACAAATAATTATATCTGTGCAAAGCTTAGGAATAACAGAGATTTTTAAAGATTTATATTTCGTATCAAGTAACTGCAAATTTACCAGGCGGTAGTTTTTTCTAGTGTAGAATGTGATGTAGTTGCCATAGAAACCAGTCATTCTGATGGGTATATTCTTGGTCATTATTTATAACAAAGTCGTTATCCAAAAAACTGAACATTCAGTTCACAGGAATTATATT
Source organism: Kuschelorhynchus macadamiae (assembly GCA_030620095.1). NCBI lineage: Eukaryota > Metazoa > Arthropoda > Insecta > Coleoptera > Curculionidae > Kuschelorhynchus > Kuschelorhynchus macadamiae. Next base: position 222,673 of record JAUTXW010002012.1, read on the forward strand.
TACTTTTGTTTTAACCAATGCCTGTGACAAACAATATGGTATAAGTCTCGAAGCAGAAGCAATGACAAGTGTTGACGCCGAAGTAGAATTATTTTGAGAAAGTTTTGATTTTAGGCATACTTTTGCAAAATCTTACATTTAGTGCATGTAACATTACAAGTTGGACAAGTATTATAGGGATGTCTTGCAATTATACAGAAATAAGAACGATGAAGTACCTACCTGCAGATCTATGTTGAAATTCTGTTTCATTGAAATTTTCAGTTAAACAAACAGCAGTATTATGATTAAAGTAGGCCCTTGATCGTTTCTTGGCTTCTACCAATGGTCAAGTTTGCGTAACTGCTTCTTCTAGGCTTAAGTGTTCCTTTCCAAGAGATGAATTTTGTTTTGTAATAGCCCGTTTATAAAAGCATCCCTTATAAAATCATTTTTATTTTACTCGGAGACTGACGTATACAGCTTGAACATACTGGTCGATCATTTATTTAGGCTGTTGTTTCCTTGTAGCTAATATGTGTCGAGAGAATATTTCATTAGTTGGTTTCACATACAGATTTTTCAAATTTTGTGTGGATTGTTCAAAGTTTACACTATGGGATACAAAATAAATCGATAATTTTATTTTAGCACTATCGTCTAATTTATTTTCTTTATCGCTAATTTCTAAAAAGTTCATACAAGTCTTGAACTAGTGTTTCCATTCTTTAGCGATTGTTGCTTCATGAGGATCTGCTTCAAAACGCTCAGGTCTGAGAAACTGTCTATAAATACGTGTATGAGATTGTCTGTATTTTCAAATAATTTTTTTAATTAAATTGTAATTAGAAAAACCTTTTTGGAACTTTAGGGTTTAATTAACAGTACATACATAAGACAATAATTGGCAACTTTCAATGACATACATCGTAATAATGAGTTAGGTTAAAATTAAATAATACAGGGAGTATTAGAATCATATAACAGTTTTTAAATTTAGAACATAAATAATTTATTACTAAGTATTAAGTAATACTTAACAACTTCTCAGTTCCTATTATATTTCGTGTTCAGTAAAATTGTAAAAAAGGTTTTTCTGGGTTTATAGTTACATTTTGAGAAATCCAAATCTAACTAAGTTGGTTTTTATGGAAGAAATAATATATAAACTAAACTCACAGAAAACAATGTTTGTTTCTAACCCTTGTTTCATTGGTACATTTGTTCTTATTAGTTCCGTTTTCTGAATAATATAGAACTAATCTCTAGTGAATGATACAGAAAATTGATTCGATCAGATATAGTTAAAACAATTCTAATAACTTAATAATAAATTATTTAATCTTACATGAAAAAAACCGTTACAACTTTAGAAGTACAAGTTTTAGCAATTATTATTTAGTTTAATTTTAATTTAAATGTTTTTGTTAGTAACATTGCAAATTTGAAAAATTCTGGTATTATTGATATTTATAACATAAATGAAGATATTAAAACACAACATTGTTATTAAATCCCTAATAATACTTTCAAATGAGTGTATTCAAACAGGAATATTCTCTGCAGTTCTAAATATTTATTTATTCATAAAAATATGCATATAAACAGTACCAAACCGAAGATAATGCTAGTATTGATTGACACTACAGTCAATGTTTTCCAATAGGATTCCAAGACTAATTATTGCTCTCCTGGTTATGCATGTAAAAATTGTAAATGGTTTAAAGGTAAAACGTTACCAACATGTCAGAAAAAAGCCTGCCCTTTCTCATCCTTAAACTAACTTTGAAGTATGAAAAATAATGTTATTAATTAACTCCCACGTGTACTATTTCTGATACACAAAAAACATAAGCTGGACCACATGGTCAGTTTTAGTACACAAATAGTAGGTATGTATTCACAGTTGCGGCCGTTATATTTACATACATACTATTAAAGTATTTGAAATCATATGTGGTCTGGAGGTTTATTAGCAGATGGTGATACTACCACCATGACCTTACCATTACCCAATTACTATTGATTGTGTGAAGTGATTAGTTCTCACCCCGCGTGTACTGTATATGGTCACATTTCCATTAAAACGAGTGGGTCTGTTTTTATTAAATCATGTTAAAGCGTGACAAAAAATCGTGTGATAAGGAAAAAGCGCTTACCAAAAACCAAATAAGAATTATGCCCAATATTTCACGAAAATTCGTAGCGTGGGAAATGTGTCATGTACCAACGAAGAGATAGAAGTTACGCTGTGCAATTTTCAAATAGAATAAATACCAAATGTCCTCCACGTGAAGAAAAATTTTTGATGTAGGTGTTTGTTTTATTATTTATATTAGATATTAGATTGTTTTCAAAGTTTAGTGCTGATATTTTAGAATATTTTAGCTTATTGTATTTACCTCAAATTTTTGGGTTGTAATAATTTTTTTAATAAAAATATTCACGAGTTAAGGCGTTTTTCTTTTTTTATTAAAACCATAATTTTCACATTTTGGGCTTGGCAGCCAAAGTGTTACTAAACAATTTTTATATTTTATATTATTAATTATATTTGCTTTTATATGATACATGGTGTAAGTAGATACTCTTTTTATGTTTATAGGAATATCTTAACCATCGATTTTGAATCCGCTCAATAGTTTTAGTTTTCAATGAACATTTGCCTGCGGCGGCCGAATGACTATACTAAATGTGGTCTTACAAGAACATAATATAATTTTATTATATTATTATAGTTACTCTTCTACAAAATAAGGTCGAATGTCTTATTACAAATCCAAGAGCACCCTAGGCTTTATTTGTAATATTTGTATACGGGGTATTTCAAATTCGATTGAAAAGTGACTCCAAGATCCTTAAATTCAGGTCTGTTTAGAAGGGGTACATTATTTATATTATATAGTAAAGGGTGTGATGTTTATTTTTCTTGTAAAATTAACTGAAAAGTATATATTAATTATTAAGGACATCTTACATGAGTAAAAACCATTTGTTAACGAATTCAAATCTTTTTGTAGTTCTAGATAAAATTTTGAATTTTTACAGTTTTAAAGTCATCAAGGAGCAAAAAGGAGACAAAATTTGAATATTCCACACAGTTAGGGAGACAATTCAGAAAAAATAGAAAAGTAAAAGCCCCAAGTTACTGCCCAATGGCACACCAGATGTTACCAGAAAATAGTTCGAAAAAATACTACCAAATTTCATAATTTTTTTTTTATCTTGAAGACAAGTTATATTATAGTATATATTGAAAGTCATTTTAGAGAAAAAGAAAATTTATTCCACTGAACTACTGTATACAAATGTTTAATGCCCGTACGTGATATGTCCTGAGTTATGCTTATGCTCTTTTGTCCATAAAAATCCAAAACTTCAAGCCTTTCTTGACCTTGACCATGCGTAAACCGCCAGGGGTAGAACTAATAATCAATATTTGGCTGTGCCCATGAGTAGAACAAATATAAATCAAAGATTTCTGAAGTATCTATGGTGATAAAAATTAGCAAAAATTGTAAAATATTTGTTGATCAAAATTTAGACATTTATATGAACATTAGTGTATATGAAATTTTCATAAAAAGGAAAATGTAGCTTTTACCCTCGATGCCTAAGGACTGGAAGTGATATTTTTTTACTTTTTAGAAAAATTACATTTTTTTGACAATTTTTTTAACAGAGACATCAATTATAATTGCTTCTATTGGTCTGATCGAAACAAAACAACAATAGTTTCTTCGTTTTCAACATTTCTGACAAAACTGCTGCGCTGGTTTTAGACGTCTATGTCAAATCAATGAACTCTATACTACCTAACCTGAACGGCGCTGAACCAATACCTACAAAACGAAGTAGATATTGGCTGAACATTGTCGAGATCTTCAATGTGTCAGGGGCAAAGGTGGCAAAGATATTCGTGTGAGGATGTCATGTCGCTTCCACTCGTACATCATTGGGTTTGTTTTTTTTTTTTTGTTAAAAATACCCTTGTCACCTTAATAGTCATTAATAGTCATTAAAGCTTTCAAGTGTACTGAAAATATATCAAAACCACAGATTAATATCTGTGGCAAAACTATGGTTTTAGTTGGTTTAATTCCCGTGGGAAGTTAACACCTGTATGTTTTTGTTTTGTATATTGATCCTTTACGTGCAGGTAATTAGATTAGTAGAAAACGGTTTTCAATGTAAGATCTATTTACCTATCTATTTAAAAAACAAGGCGTTTTTTTTTTCGGTTTCGACAGCAGCTCTCACATTGCCGATTTTGAAATTTGTTAGAGGTTTAAAAAGTAAACTCATATTTCACCCGTCTTAAGGGAGGTAGTTCAAAAAATCCAGAAATTAGGTTTTGTATATGTAAATATTTTTAAAAGTGTTTGACCTTCTCCTCCTTAAGAAATCCAGATATTGATTTTTTAGTTAATATTTTTAAAAACCGTTGATGAAAGAATCGCCTTAAAATTTTATTTAGTTAGAAATATTGTAAAAAAAAGTAAAAACACATTCTCTTCTTTAAGGATGGAATTCAGAAGTAGAGAAGTAGGTTTGTAGAAAAATATTTTTGAAACTCATTGACTAAAGAATCGTTTATTGAATTGATTTAGGTAAAGAGATATTGTAAAAATTGATTTTTAGATAGCTATTTTTCAAAGCCATTGACGAAAGAATATTTTTAAAAACTCATTTAATTGAAGAGGTCTTGTAAAAAAAAAGGAAAAACAATTCACGCCTTTTCAAATTTTTTTGTTTTGTATATTTATACACGGTGTTTAAAAAAATCGGGTCATTGAATAATCACGGTTCTGCTCAAACCGCTTGACGTAAAATGCAGAGTTTTGCATACAGGTTGATTGTAAGATATAGAGGTTCGATAAGAAGGAATTTTCCAAATTCAAATTTCAAGGGGGTGGAAACGTCTTTTAAATATTACAATATGTTTTATTTAAAAAACGGTTAGTTTTTTGAAAAAACGCTTGAACAAGTAGGTATATTTTTAAAAAAATTTTAGTGGGTGTTACAAAAAGTTGAAAAAAAAATTCAAAAAAAGTACTTAAATAAAGCGATTTAAATATCTCTTTATATGCCTTTCGTTAACGCTATACTCGAGCGAAGTCGCGAGTACTCGTTAATTTTATTTTATATTTCAATCTGAAAACATGAATTTCTTATTGGTATTTGAAACAAGTGTTGCAGTTATTAGAAAATTTGGTACTTACTTTTACCTTGTGTATCGTGATTGTTGGCCGTAATGTAAGGATCAATATTGTCTTATCTTGGTTTTTCGGCACGCAAGAAAATGTTTTTACAACACAGATTGTTCAATGTGTGTCCTATTGGTTTGTCGTTTATTTCCGCGGAGTATAGACAAGTTTTATTGAATGTGGAGCAAGGGTTTCCTGACTCGAGGTTAGGATACGCGAATTTGCATTGGATGCGGCGCTTATGTGTTCGAATCCTAGTTCAGGCGGATGACTTCTTTTAAGTTTTTTTTTTGACAAAATAAAAATGCGGTTCAGGATTGGTTAAATTTGCTGTAAAGAAAGCGCGCCAACAAAATCTACAGTTTATATTAAACAAAAGTGTTTTCGCGGATATAGATGCAAGAATTATTTCATAACAAAAAACGGATTCACTGTACCATATTATTAGATAAATGTAAAATATCTACATCGCAATACATGTAAAATACGTAAACACATTTCTCTTGAAAAAAAGAAACTCACTTTTTAATAACGCCGCTTATAAAATCTGCCACCTTCGGCAGCACAGTGCAAATTTTTTTATTCTTGCTGTTTATTACATTTCCATCGCTCGACGATAAAGGACCAAATTTCTAAAACTCCCAAAACTTTTTTAAAATTTGCCCATTTTTATTATTGACAAATTTGACAACACTTCTATTTGATCTGTGTGCAGAACTCAAAGCAAGCGAAAACAATCTCAAAGCACTCAGAGCAAGTTTTATTTTCAAGGCGCCACGCAAATTAGATAGCCTCGGAGCAATCTGCGTCAAATGGAACATATAAATTGAAAAAGGGTGTTCTGAGAGTACAGCGGAGCAATGAATGGAATGCTCTAAAAGAAATCAGTCGAAACCAGATTCTAATTTGGCAACGTCGGTATTGTGGGTTAACTAGGTTCGCATGGGATTCAAGGACGGAAGTCATATTCAAGGTCTTGGGACGGAACGTGTTCTTTTTTTTTTAGGTTAAAAAAGTAAAATTTTTTTCTCAACTACGACGTCTATAGTATGTTTTGATTTTGTATTTTTGTTTGGATTATAAAATGCAGCACGACGATGTAGGTCATTATAATTATTTTTTTTTTGAGTCTTGCAATTAAAAGTTGCCTTTTTTAGGTTGTTTGGAGTATCATCAACAAATCATTCTGTTCTTACAAAATAAACACTAAAACACAAAAGCTTTGCCGTAATGAATATAATTTGACTGGGTTGTGTAACCGATCATCCTGTCCACTAGCGAATAGTCAGTATGCTACAATTCGGGAAGACAAGGGTATTATTTACCTTTATATGAAAACAGCTGAGAGGTCAGCCTTTCCTAAGAAACTTTGGGAGAAAGTGAAACTTTCCAGGAATTTTGAAAAAGCTATACATCAAATAAATGAAAATCTTTTATATTGGCCTGGATTTATCAAATCTAAATGTAAACAGAGGTTTGTTAAAATTACGCAGTACTTAATTCGAATGAGAAAATTAAAACTTCGGAGACAGAAACTGATAGTACCATTGCAAAGGAATATCGAGAGGAGGGAAAAAAGGAGAGAAGAAAAAGCCCTTATTGCTGCGAGAATTGAAAAGGGAGTTGAAAAGTCATTATTGGACAGACTCAAGAAGGGAGTGTATCAGGACTTGTATAATATATCTACAACTGCCTTCGATGAAGCCCAGGAAGAAAATGAAATAGAAGACGAAAAAGAATTGGAAATAGAAAGTGAGACTGAGAGCCCCAGATTTGAATATGTGGCTGCTGATTCTGATGAAGATAGTGACATAGAAAGTGAAAGTGGTCATCCGGAAAGTGTTGCCCTAGATAGCAACTTTGAATCTTCAGAAGGATCTGATATAGAGGATATGCTAACACCTTCTACCTCTACGGTACAAAGAAAATCTAAGAAACCTTCAAAAGAATCGCATACAAAGAGGGGCAATAGGCCGAGAATCGAAATTGAATATGAGGTTGAGACAGTGACTACACCTGAAAAAGTTTCAGCATATTAAGCTATGTTATCATGTAAATATAATTGTTTCGCTTATATCATTATTCAACTGATGAATAAACATTTTTGGAATTTTTGAAATAAATTAGTTTTTGAAAACATTA